>JARFIW010001243.1:1247500-1510635 GCA_036346225.1 Platerodrilus igneus
CTTTGAATTTTTTCTCTTAAATACTTTCGCAGCTTAAAATTGTACCAGAATTGTACCAAAATTCAATTAGAATTGTCCCCTTAGAATGCACCTATGATTAGAACTTTTATATACCAGAAATATACCCCAAATATACTTGTCGACGCTGATTTGAAATATTGTCAACGCAGACTTGAAATGTTTAGTTTGAAATGTTTTGTCGACATATACTTGAATTGTTCAGAAATATACCAGCAGTATAATTGTCGACACAAATTTAAAATATTCAGTATTATTGTCTACCCAGATTTGAATTGTTCGCAAACTTGAATTATTATTGTCGACATATACCTGAAACCCTATCATTACAAATATTTAGTTTAAATCAATTACACAAATTCTACCCACGTTTTCTATAAAAAAAAACGGCAAAAACACTTCGTAATTGTTGCACGATTTTTACTGTAACTTGAACTTGATATTTTATTAAACTTTATTTATTTTACGGCTTGATTCTTGGTTAACAGTGCCGCAGCTTCGACGTGCATTAGTTGTCAACTGACCCGTCTTATCACAGAATGGGTGGTAAATAGCAGTTTCCCACTGCATGTGGGCTGGGTTTTCAAGCAGTTTTGCAGATTATCTCAACCAACCAGGCCCTGTTTTTGACATTTCCTGCATTTTGAAGTGGTTTTTGATGCAATTAATTCAGATTTCCGTGTAATGGTGTTTATGCTATCGATACCTTATTATTAGTTATTTTTGCCATACGTTGTTTTGTATAGATATCGCCTTATGGATAATTGTACAAAATAAATGATGAAACTGTAATGCTGTTTTCGTTCATGTATTTTTATGCATCTTTGAAACTGCGTTTTCTTATCAAAATGCTCATCGCTCCAGCATATTTGCATAAAGCTTTGTCAGGTTTTTATCTACTCTACTGCGTATTTGTTTTATAACTGACTAGACACTTCTCAACGTATGTTTAATTACATGTACGATCATTTTTCTTCTGAATACGCGTTCTATTGTTGAAAGATATGCTCACTGTCATTACTTAAAATTAATAACGGTCTATATACACGGTGTTAAATGCTTACTATTTACATAATGTACGGATTACCTATTTTTCTGCTGCATACGCGTTCTATTGTTGTAAGATATGTTTACTTGCATCGTTTAAAGTTAATTACGGTCTCTATATACAGGGTGTTAAATGCTTGCTATTTACATAATGTACGAATTACCTATTTTTCTGCTGAATAAATGCAGTTTTTTTATTCCTATTGCTATTTATTATTACTACACGACCCTTGCTGCTCAATACACCCCTCAACAACCCCTTATCACAGCAATATATATATATATATATAAATTCTTTATCTATGTAATAATTAACTGTGTTGGCTTTTCCTATGGATAATGGTATATAGGTCAGCTAATTAAAAAATTAAAAATGCGAGATAATCAAATGTAATGAAATAGATAATTAACCTAATGTATATGCTATCGCTTCTACACTCATTTTAAGTCCGTATAAAAAATCCTCAATATATTGCTTATTTTCTAGCCTGAATAACATTATAACAGGAAATTTTGATATCGTGTTTAGATAAAATTTATAATAAAAACAACATCTAAAGCCACAACAATGTAGAACATAACATAAATAAACTTTTAGTAATTAAAAAATTATATCAAAAAAGATGTTATTAAATATTGGTTCAAACATTCTATAAACTAAACTACATTTAAATTAATTTTAAGACTAAATGCTATAATTAATAATAACAAGGCGTGTAGCTTAAGTATATCTTCAATCATATGAACGACGAAGGCGTGTTGAGGACAACAACCACTCTGCGTTGCAGCACCTTCTTTATTTTGAATGGAACCTACCTCAAAGCAAGGCTTACTGTGTAGCCATCGACAGGTTGTAGCTTAAGATTCATTGCTAAACGAACACTTTCTATACTTCTGTAACAGGTTGCAATTTTATATTTCATAATTAAATGAACTAGGACTGTTTTAATGGTCATTATACCATATTGCATTCCTGCAATGTAATCTTATTACACTCTGTAAATAAATAGTAAGAAATTTATTTATATATGCAATAGTTAGTCAGCTACTGTGATAGTATATACAAGAATACTTAATCAGAAAGTAGACTTTTAGTCGATGAAAAACAACTACACTTGACGCTAAACACAGGTGTTATACAATGATCTGTTATTCCAGCAAATAGCCTGTATTCTTTGGCTATGCAGCCCAAGTGCGGTGGTTTTGTTATGGATAGGATGAGAACATTTTCCATTATCGGCCTTATCCAGGAGCAGACACAGATAGCGATTATAGCTTATTTTTGATGCTTTAACTAATTTTTGGAAACTTGATTAAGAGATCTAAATTGAAGTCGAGAAATTTAGAGAAACTGGGAGAGGGAGAGGTAAAATATTTTCCAGAGCCATATTTCTAACAGCCTTACTAGCGAAAAGAAAATACAAGACATATAGAAAAGAAATGAGTAGTTATTAAGAGCTCATCACAGTAGCGGCCATCTAGAAATTTCTAATGATTCAAATTTCTTTCCTATTAGGCACCCAAACTAAAAACGATTTTAATAAAAGTTTCTTATAAAATAATTGTCTATGTGGGAAAGTCATTTGAGTTATTTTTAACTGAAAAAAAATTTTCTTTTGCTGATAATAGAGCGATTTAAACAAAAGCAGTAACTTTCCCAAATGGGTGAATAATTTTTATGAATTTTCATCAAAATTGCACACTACAATTCAGTTTATTTATCGAATAAATCAAATATTAGTATTTTTTAGAAAAATGCACTTGCAATGTGCTGCTGTGAAAAAATTCAGAAGTTCCATGTCACACACTATTGTAAAACAGAAATGGTTTGAATACGTGCTATATAAAACTAACACAACAAACATCTATTAAAAACAACTTAACCTTATGAGAGTTTTCGACTATAGTCGTAATTGCTCGCAAATCTATTTATAACTCTTATCATGGATATTATTTAGCGTCTCGCAATTATAGAAATGAGTTGTTGGAATGATATAAATTTTTAGTAGATTTCTTATTTAGTGAAGCAGGTAATCGGTAATCCACCAGTTTAAGTAGTGTAAGACTTGTAAAAAAGAATAAACACAGAATTGTTTAATTTTTATGCTCAAGTTCAATTGTTTTGGGATAAATTTAAAAAGCCACTAGTAATATTTTGCTCATATTTAGGCTTGTGAAGTAATAAGAAATTATGTAATAAAGATTCTAAGATGTTTGTCCTCAAACTGGGAAACGCAGATGTGATAAGAAAAGAAACCAAACCAATATTTGTAGCTTTTCACAAACTGTAATCAAAACCCACTTGACACTTTACCTAATCATTTTTTATTAGAGATATGTTTAAACCATTATTCTGTTTTTTCCATTTATTGGTCAATTAATTAACATAACATCTTTGTCATCTGCATATTAGAAATTGAAAATAACTGTGCGATGCAAACGTAGGAATGTTAAATCTTTTAATTTCTTTTTCCTTAGCAATTTTTTTTACATTAAATATCTGAATTTCAAAGGCTTTCACTGGTTGTAAATGGTAGAGAATATGTATAATTAAATATCTGTGAGATTTATAACTGGACTAATAAGTTCCACAACACTGCCATTTATATGTGCTCCCTGGCACTTCATAAACCAACTAGGCGGAGTATTAAAAATCATATCCTTTTCTAATGAATATCTACATCTCGACATTTCGTCCCGCCCTATGCTACCTCACCCGTACCGCGCTTTTATAGCAGATGGTAGGTAACCTGCTGTGATGAGCTCTTAAATAATAAAATGTTTGAAACGGTAGAAATAAGTTTTGGTAGAACCAAACGAGTTGGTCAAATACCTAAAATAAAAGGCGATATATTAAAACTGATAGATGCACGAAGCAAATTTAATAACTTAACAGGAACATATAAGATGTAAGTAACTTCGAAATAGAATTAATAACAAATAAAGCCCAGGAAAAATGGCTTGTTAGAAGGCACGCAAAAATTGAAATGCTAACGATCATTACTAAAGTTAGCAAAGTATACAAAAAAGTAGTATACTAACAATTTATTAAGCTATAATAGAAAACCTTTATGTAAGTGTAATGTGAAGATAAATAGATAGACAAAATATATCGAAGTGTTGAGAAAAAGGTTAAATAACGTACTGAAAAAATGTAGTCCTTGAGATAAATGAAGAAGGGTGCCCGATTTCAAGAAGATCGTAATTTGATGCAATATTAAAAGATTTTAAACTGGGTAAAGTGGTAAAACCATATAACATATGTGGAGATTTACTACAAGTTTCAAGGGAAATAGCGCATAATAGGCTCGTCAGACTTAGTATAAGATAAATGAAATTGAAGATATGCCACCAGATTACGAAAGGAGCGTTTATAATGGTACAAAGAAAAATAAAGCGTATAAATGTAGAAATGCAAAAATAATTAATTTAACGTTGTATACGTTAAAAGCTATCTCGCGTAATTGCAAAAGGTTTGAAAGAAAAAGCAGAAGAGTTTAAGGTACGCCGACGAAAAAAATAAAGATATAAAAAAATGATTATGTGGTTAAGATTTCTGATTGAGGGTACAATAAAGTAAATTGACTGATGCACTTCACATCTATTGATACAACAAAATTTGAAAACTTTAAATGTAAACATTTCAGGTTCTGTAGAAGATGCGTTCCAAATATACGCAAAAGAGTAGTTGCAAGAACCTGCAACAAACAAATAGCTAAAATCACAGTAGGTAATTAAAAGGTAACAAACATAAAACAATGTTGAAACGCGTTGCGTTAACCTAGCTATAAATTGGTTGAGAAAAAATTTGAATGAACAAACTAAAATTCTAGCGCAACTGGTATGATGAATTTCACCAATAATTATCTTAAGTGAGCATGGTATTTTAAAATTTTGTTTCTATAAAGGTAATTCGTCAAATCAACTTTAATTTCAAAAAGTATAACAGAATTTACTTTAAGTACATAGTAAATGTAATAATCCAGGCTGATGACTTATGTTAAAAGCGCATACGCAAATAATTTTAAAAGTCGCCAGACACCACGTATGCATTTCCTCGAAAAGGATAATTTACAATAGACAGATGACGTTATTCCCATCCATCAGCGACATTTAAAATAACACCATATTACAACAGCAGTACAATCTACGTGCTACAGTACGCGACTCATGTAATTTACGGAAAATTAACCTTACTATTAAGCACAGAATAAATTTGTTGCACTGTAATGCAGGATGCTGACCGTAATTAATAGGTTTGTTTTTATAGTGGACGAATTAACAGTAGTTAGAGATCCAACAGGAAAGAATTAATTAAAATATGTCAAAATGTAGGAATAGTTTCAAAATGAAAATATAAATTCTAGCAGACGCTATGTGGAAGTTTTACTCCTGCAGCCATTTTATCGAACTGGCTACTTACCTTTTGCGGTTTTTAAACAGCAGTCGCCACCTCAAGGCGGCGTCGTCGGTTCTTAGGTAAAATTTTCTCACGTAAAGGTACCTAAAGGTGTTCTGCGCAGTTCATCTCAGTCAACAGCTTTATCCCTATAACGCAATGATTCCGTTCCGGTACCGAGAGCACCTTACTAAAGTAACCAATGACTTTTTGTTATCTATCTTTTATCTGGATAGTACAGTTCTGCTGCAGACATTGTTTGCGTCTGTATTCAAGATACATTTACTTTCCGATCGACGGTAATTTAATTTCAGCGCTGTTAATAAATGCCTTAGGTATTGGCATGCTTTGTGGTAATTTTTATCCCAAATGTAATTACATTATTCCTCAGTCAACATGGTCAGGAATTTTTCAATATTCACAAACCCAGAAACAAATCCTCTAATAAGTGCACAACCCCAGAAAATTGCGTAGCTGATGTTTGTCTTTTGGTTTCGGCCATTCTGGCATCGCTTTAACCTTTTCCCGGTTTAGTTTGACAACGTGCTCTAGGTACTCGATATCTCTGCATAACAGGTGACACTTTCTTCGACTTAGTCTTCCACAAGCCCAAGGTATCCGTAACTAATAGGTTTAATAGCTTGTGGAAAACCCTACCGGAGAGCACCATCCAAGCATTCCATTAACACACTTTGTGGTAAGATAACGTCGTACGTTAGACAAACTCGTACAGACACGTCATCTGTTTCACAAAACGGCACTTTCCCGTTTTTACTTTCAAGACATCCTCCTTCATATCTATATGAAATTAACGCTTTCTCAAGATATCCGTTTTCAAGATAAATTCAATGGTAATGTTCGCTTATTACTGCCTAGTGGTAAAAATTTCGCTCCCAACTCCAATTTTTACATTTAGCATTCCGTGTGTTTGAATTTTTCTACAAAATCCCTTTCGATTTAAATCCCATAATTACGATTAGTCAACTCAGCGATTTAATTTATATAGGAACGATGTTATTAGTTGTAGGCAAAGTGAAATTATATCTACCAATATCACGATATAAATGAGCTTGTGGTGTTCTAGCTGACTGGGATCGCCTTTTAATGTTTTGTAGTTAGAGACGATTGATTTACTTACAACTTAAAATATCGATATAAGTTTACGGTACATTAACACTAAAGTAATGACACGCACAGGAAATATCTACAAATGTCTTTAAAGTATGCGTAACTAAATGAAAAATGTTCTCAACACTATAAAAGAGTTCCATTGTTGAAGAATTTGATATTGCAGCTTCATGACAAAGACATGTGTTTGGTGTTGTGTAGATTATCTTGTCAATGGTTGTGTGTCACCCTATCCTTTGTTACGTCGAATGAGTGCAGCACCTTATGGTACTGATGGCTGTCGGTTTTCCATAGCTTGGATATCTATCGGCTGGTGGGCGGACACTGGCGTACGGTCGGCGTCCTTGGTTGATGGAAATTGGAGCCGTTTGACAGCGGAATATTTCCAATTCCTGCATGCTTGTGTTGATGTATGTTCTCTAGGAGGTGGTCCTAAAGATCGTAGTCTTAGAAGTGGCACAGGTTTAAGTGTGTTACGGCGGGATAGTGTCTCTATTGTTATGAGAATTTACTTCATTGTATCCTCTTGGATTTGGTGGTTACAATGAGATAATATGAAGAAAAATTTTTAGTGCTCGAGGAACTTAAAGATTTCTGTCGCGTATTAATTTCTAAGTTCCTTCCAAGGAGTTTGGTGGCTTTCTTAAGGAAAAAACTACGAGAAGTAATTTGCTGTAGCGTTTGAAGGTTATTTTATATCGAGGTTGGTTTGCGCTGTTCGTTCAGATGGTTCTATTTATTTACATACTGCGCGGTTATTGGTCAGTTACTTACGAATATGGTTGGTTGCATACCCTTACAAAAATATTACATAATGAAGGTCAATAACCTATCACATAAATTCTTGTTTGATACCACACATTTACAATGTTCCAGTATAATAAGAAACTTTTTATAATTCAAAAAGTGAGTAATGAGCTTTGCTATAAATTGAAATAATTATTAATTTTAGAATTCACGCGCAACGTACGATATAAATCAGTGATGGGATACTGCTGGCCCGCGAACATAATCCGAACAGTTACGATGTTACAGTTCGTCCGCGGTATGAATAAAAAATTGTGCAAGTGGTGTGATGAAAATGGAACGTAGTAATGTTACATTTTGTGGGGTATATGATATTACCCGACCTGGTAACGCAAGAGTTAAATCATTCAATCTGTTCTGATTCGCATCGTCATATGAAAATTGAAAATTGGTCCAATGATGAAAAAAGTTGCTCACTCCTGATATAAATGATCTTGCTCCATATAAATTATATAACTTTGACTAACTATTCTATAAATAAATAAGAGTAGTATAAACATACCAATACAGTTGCGGGGGCCTCCTGAAAATGGTATCCAACTATATGGATGACGCTTAGCACTTTCTTCTGGAAGGAAACGATCAGGGTCAAATTTGTGTGGGTTTGGCCAAATTTCGGGATTCTTTTGCACTGCCATAACTCCTACTATAATAGTTGTATTAACAGGGATTGTATGGTTTGCTGAAACATTTAAAATTTTACAAGTAAATATTAACCTACATTTTGTGCTGCTTACTTAATTCTATTTCTTGATCATTAGTGCGTCCAAGGTATGGCGCGGGCGGAAAGATTCGTAATACCTCTTTAATAACCCTGTCCAAATATTCAAAACCTTTTAAATCATCACGCTCTAGTTCATTCTTTTCTCGCAAAACTTTTGCTACCTCTTCGTAAACTTTTTCCTGAAAACAGTAAAACACGCTTTATTAATTTACTGTATCGAAAGCAATTTTACAAAAAAGTAGATTATACAACGCCAATTGTTTTCTTCGGATTCGGATCTTTACTGTAATTAACAACGAATGACATTTTCTTTATTATGACAACTGAAGGTGAGTATTTGAAAATAACATGCTCATTCAGAGTCTACAGAAGCTTTGTTCCCAGAGTATTTTGAATGTTTTCAATAAATTATCGGCTTTGATTTACGACGAAGCAATTTCTTCTACAGAAATTTAAAAACTAATCACCAAAATTAAAGGTGAGATACTATAGCATGGCAGCAGATGTTAAAAAAATGATACACGTTAAACTCCTGTTCTCTTTCAGCCCGCGTTAAAAGATGATATGAAGGTATAGACGCAGGAAACTAGAATAATATTGAATATACAAAGATATAAAATTTCAGAGAATCCTGCACTTACTTTCAGTTAACGGTGTTGGACAGAACTTTAATACGTACATTACTCATTCAATTCAGCTGAAGCAAATATTCTGAAAAATATATCGCAATACGTCAATATTTAACTTATACGTAATAACTACTGCGATCCTTATCTTTTTTGTTTTATATTAAAAAAATTATTTATAAATATAAACGTAAATGGTGATAGTAAGAATTAAACATTTTGAACTAGCTGATAAACATGTAGATAAATAATTTAAATACCAAATTACATAGTTAAATAATTTTCAGAATAAACTATTGATAAAGAGAAGTACCGTTCTAAATGGACCTGCACCTTGACGAAGTTCTAGATTACTAGAACGGGTGAAATGGCTTGCGTGTTCCAATGAGCTAAAGAGCCAAAATATAGGTCCAACTAAAGTAGTAGGGTCGTTAGTGAGGAACCAGACTATGACAGGTCTCTTCTGAAAGAGGACAGCGGCTGTTTCGGTACTTAGATTGGCAGAGACAATAGGGGTCGATATGGCAGTCTAAGACACACTACCGCGATATAGAAGGCAACGGGAAACCAACACATTACCTCCCAAGTACACAGTTTAATTAGATGGCAATTAATATGAAAACATTTTCTGGTGTAAAAGATTTCAGAGTTAAAATAGTCCCCCATTCGGATTTCCGAAAAGGGACTATTCCGGAGGATGCGATCGGGATGTTCAGAATAAGGGTCGGGAACATTTTGCAAGTCGGACCGCAAATTGTTAAAAGTATAAAGCAAGTAGGTAAGCTAGAGAACCTGAAAATTGTAATGTATAAGTTAGCACTAGACATAGTAGGGATCAGCGAAGTTCAGCGCCGAGAGGCGGGGGAACTTTTGAAGTGGAGACTTCAGGGTAATTCATATAGGAGCAAAGGCAGGAAATTCGGCTGTGGGGATAGTTATGCTAAAAAAGATAGAACACTGTATAGAAAACTACTTACAAAAGAACGAAGGAGTACTCATGGTCAGATTAGAATCTTAACTAGTTAAAACAGTAATAATACTTGCCCACCTCTTGCTACAGTAACGAAGACCAATCTACAAAGATATGAAGGACATACTAAGATACGTACAAGGACATGAACATTTAATAATTACGGGGAAATTTTAATGCAGCGGTTGGTGAGAGTAGGGAAGGAGCGATAGTAGGTTTATTTGGTTTAGGCACGAGAAATGAATAGAAATAGGATGATAGAATTTTGCGGCAAGAACAATTTACCCATCACAAACACATTGTTTCAACATCATGCTAGAATACGATACACGTGGAAGATGCCAGGAGATATACAAAGATATCAAATAGATTACATTATTGTTAGACAACGGTTTAGAAATCAAGTAAAAGGCTGTAGAAGCTACCCAGAAGCAGATATAGACACTAACCACAACATCGTAATTATGAAGACCGCTCTTAAATTTAATAATCTGAAAAAGAAGAACGGAAAAAAGTGCATTGACTTTGAAAAACTAAAAATAAAGATATCCACAAAAGATTAAAACAAAAGTCAAATGAATTGCTGAAAAATATCGAGAAAATTTCTTATACTAAGGAAGTAGAAACAGAATGGAATAACATTAAATCCAGTTTAGATATGGCGGACAAAGGTATTCTGGGGTATACACAAAAATAAAATAAGAAACCATGGATAATAAAGCATATACTGAATCTAATAGAATAAAGACGACAATACAAAAATAAATCAGATAAAACAGGAAAACAGAAATACTAAGCCATAACATGGGAAATTATTCGCAAATGCAAGAGAGCTAAAAAACAATGGATTGATGAAGAGTGTAAAGAAGTAAAACCTAAGATGGAAAGACAGACGAAGCATACAAACTAATTAAAATGAATTTTAAAGATATAAAATCGTATAGCAAAAATATAAAGGACGCAGGAGAAAGCATCATTATAGAAAATGTAGAGAAAATGGTTAGATGACAAGAATATATAGAGAATTTCTACGCAGGACAGGAACTAGAAGTATTAGAACTGGAATCAGACATTGAAGTGACTTGGGATTTCTTATTCTTAGAAATGAGTTTCAATTAGCATTTAGTAGTGTGAATATTAATAAGGCACCGATTATAAATAAAGTGAACGCAGAATATAAAATCGTATATCAAAATATAAGCGACGCGGGAAGAAACGTAATTATAGAAAATGTATAGAAAGTGGATAGATGGCTAGAATTGATAGGGAATTTATATGCTGTTAGGTATATTATAAATAAGTATTTGTATTTAAGTTTTGACGCTTGCGCTGCTAGGGGAAATGGTAGTTTAAGAATGTGAATACTACAATAGGGCATTCGCGAGCCAGCCTCCATGCAGGCAACAATGTTAGAATCATTAAGAGTTCAATTCCTTTGTCTTGTATACTTACATTTATATAAATAAAAGATTAGTGTAATAATTACTTGTGTGGTGCTAATCAATACATCACAATTGGCGACGAGGAAAATAGAATAATATAACGTTGCAATCAGCAAAGGTGCAAACTCGCCGATCTGGTGGTATACACGTGCAGGAGAATAAATAAATAACAAATGATGGCTACAGTAAGTGATAACTTAATTGGACACTTGCGAGAATTTAACCCGGAAAATTCAGACTGGTCAATATTCAAGAAACGTCTGGACAATTATTTTATGGCAAATAACATTATAGACGATAAACGTAAAGGAGCAATACTTTTAAATGCGTTAAGCGAAGAAGCATATAAATTGGTGCACAACCTATGTTTACCGACAGAACCGGAACAAAGAAAATATTCAGAATTGATAATCCTGTTATCTGATTATTTTAAACCAAATTTAGTGTTATTTGCGGCCCGATATAAATTTTATAATGCCCGCAAAACCATATGTGAATCTGCAAAAGAATGGTCAGCCAGGCTTCGACAATTAGCCGCATTATGCGAATTCGAGACGGGAGAATTAGAAATGGTACTACGAGATATCTTTATTATAGGGTATGACAAGGGGTTAGTACAAGATAGATTGTTTGAAGGGCAAATAACGCTAACATTTAAAGAAGCTGTAGAAATAGCAGCGGCTAAATCAGCGACAAAAACAGAACCTTCGGAAGCCGGCTCAATAAAACAAGAATCGGAAATACATTTCACACGAGAATCGCAACACCAGCGGCGAAAACCGCAGGGACAAAGGGAAGCCACCGATTCAAAACCCGCTCCTAGTGTTCGAGGAAGTAGATATATGGCTAACGAAGATTATGAACGACAATGTGCGATTTGCGGCAAAAGGAACCACGCTACAGATAGATGTTTTTTTCAAAATTCTTCCTGCTACAAATGTGGACAGAAAGGGCACTTAGCGCCCAGATGTACAAAAAACCAGGGGTACAAAAATAATAAGGTAAATGCAATTAAAAATAGTGTTCATAATTTTTTGGAAGCAACGGAAGATTGTTTATATAATTTAAGAAATCAGGTTAATCCAATCAAAGTTAATGTGTATATAGAAAACAGTTATCACATATTTAATTTAGATACAGGTGCAAGCTATAGCGTGATATCGGAGAATTATTGCAAGAAGTATTTTGCAGACATGTTATTATATTCGACTGATAAAGTATTTAATTTGTATAACGGAGATAAAATTGTTCCCGTCGGTTATATACGTGGAAATGTTTGTTTTCAAAACAAAACAGAGCCACTCAATATTTATGTGGTTAGAAATGGTTACGGGCCTCCATTGTTAGGACGCGATTTTTTTAATCTTTTCCAGTTAAGCATCGCAAATTTAGATTTTATAACTGATACATTTGATAAATTACCAGAGGATGTACGGGAAATAATAAAAAAATACGCAGAAGTATTTGAACCCGGAATTGGCCTTTTTAATAAAGACACATTTCCATCAAACTAAAAGCCGGAGGAGTTACACCGAAATTTTATAGAGCAAGACCGTTGCCGTTTGCTATGCGGGAACAGGTGGAAAAAGAACTACAAAGATTACAACAGTTAGGGGTTATAGAACCGGTAAATTATTGTCCCTGGGGGACACCTATCGTCCCGGTCCTAAAAAAAGATGGGTCCGTGCGGTTATGCGGGAACTTTAAAATAACATTAAACCCACATATAGAAATCGATCAGCACCCGCTTCCACGTATAGAAGAGTTGTTCGCAAAACTGCAGGGAGGTACCAGTTACACAAAAATCGATTTAGCCAGCGGGTATACTCATGTAGCGTTAGACGAAAATAGTAAAAGCTTAGTAACTATTTCGACACATAAAGGTTTATACCGTTATAATAGGGCACCTTTTGGTATAGCAAGTATACCGGCCCAATTTCAAAAAATTATGGAATCCCTATTAGGTGATTTAGAAGGAGTCGTAGTGTTTTTGGACGACATTCTAGTGACAGGCCGAGACAGACAAGAACATTTAACAAGGCTAAATAAAGTATTAGAAATTCTACAAGAATTCGGTTTTAAAATATCTCTTAAAAAATGTGAGTTTTTTAAACCCGAGGTTGCGTACTTGGGATTTGTAATTGACAAATTTGGGTTACACACTACAGAGGAGAAAATTCTCGCTATTAAATTGGCACCAAAGCCAGAAAATGTTACTCAATTAAAATCTCTACTAGGTCTCATAAATTATTACGGTAAATTCGTGGCCAACTTATCCACCATCTTACACACCTTGTATAGATTACTAAAAACCGACATAAAATGGGAATGGTCACCCGAATGTGATCAAGCTCTTAATCAAGTTAAAGATATGTTAGTAAGCGCACCCATACTAGCGCATTATAATCTTAACTTTCCCGTACTTTTATCTACAGATGCATCTGCATATGGCGTTGGGACGGTAATCACGCATCAAATGCCGAATGGGGGCGAGCAACCGATAGCTTATGCTTCGCGTACGCTGACTAAAGCGGAAATGGGATATTCTCAAATTGAGAAAGAGGGGCTATCCATAATTTTCGGGCTGTGTAAATTTAACCAATATTTATATGGGAGGCATTTTACCTTGATAACCGATCACAAACCACTTACCACCATATTTCACCCAGAAAAGGGAATTCCACAGTTTTCAGCAAATAGATTACGGCGATGGGCAGTCATTTTATCCAATTATAATTATGACATAAAATTTGTTAAATCAGAAAAGAATTATGCGGACGCTATGTCGAGACTGCCGATAACTTTTGATGAAAAGGAATGGGAAATAGTTGATATTAATTTCTTAAATTATTTTTCAAACAATGACCATTTCCCAATAAATTTCGAAAAAGTACGAAAAGAAACCCTGAACGATGCAACATGCATGCAATTAAGAGAGTATATTTGTACAGGGTGGCCTAAAAATTTTAAAAATACGCTTAAAGGATTTTATAAAATAAAAAATGACTTAAGTCTAGAAAACAATTGCATTTTGTGGAATTCCAGATTAATTATACCAGATAAATTGCAAGAAGGTATGTAAAATAAATTACATGAATCCCACATGGGAATCGTAAAAATGAAAAGCCTGGCCAGATCATACTTTTGGTGGCCAGGATTAGACTCGGGTAGATGTGAAAATTTTCGAGCAATAAGTTTAACGGTACATGTGTCAAAAATATTAACTAGAATTGCACAAAGAAGTTCTAGGAGAAGAATCAGTTTGGGTTTAGGCGAAACAAGGGAAAACGGAAAGTTTTTTAGCTCTAAAGTTGACAATAGAGATAACAATAGAAAAATGGGAGAGGGTGTATATAGGGTTTGCAGATCTGGAAAAAGCATTCGACAATGTAAAATGGAAAAAAATGTTCGAAGTACTCAATAAGATTGGAATGAGTTTTAGGGATAGACAGATAGTACATAGCTTATACAAAGAGCAAACGGCGTTAATAGAATTAGAGCAGGAACGTAGAGAAGTAATTAGTAGGAAAGTGTTGAGACAGGGATGTACCCTATCCCTATTAATTTTTAATTTGTTCATCAAAGAGGCAATGAATACTGCCAAATGCAAGAAGACATTTGGAATTATTATGTAGAGACACAAGACTGATATGCTTAGATTTGCAGATGATATAGCAGTATTAGCATTTAGTAAGGAAGAGTTAGAAGCTGCTCTTAATAAAATGGAAACAGTTCTAACAGAGAGATACGGTATGAAAATTAATAAAAATAAAACTAACGTACTAGCATGCAAAGGAGGGTAAAATAAATTAAAAACTAGAATACAAGTAGATAATCATAACGTACAAGACGTTAAGGGTTTTTGCTACCTAGAAAACCAAATAACGCAAGATGAGAAGAGCGCAAAAAATATAAAACAAAGATTAGCACAAGGTCATGCTACATTTAATAAGAAAACATACAAACAAGAAAAAAATGGAGCACAGCACTGTACAGCAGTGAAACCTGGACAGTAGGAGAAGTGGACAGGAAAGAGATAGAAGTCTTTGAAATGTGGTGCTACAGACGTATGATAAAGACATTATAAGCAAACAAAGTTAAGAACAGAGCGGTACTAGCAATGGTAGAAGAAGAAAGAAGTATGTGGAAAACAGTAATTAATAGGAGACATATGATAGACCACATACTAAGGCACGAAGGAATAGTGCGGAATATATTAGAAGCAGAGATGGGAAAAAAGAGAAGTAGAAGTGCACCTAGGTTAGACTATTACACACATATAGTGAAAGATGTAGGCTGTGTGAATTTCAGGGATATGTGCAGGTTAACTCAGAATAGAAATCAATGGAGGTACGCATCCAACCACTTTGAAGACAGAAAACCTAATGACGAAACAAATAACCGTAATTACACTTGATGACAATTATAGTAACTACAGGTATTGGTTTTACAATAATCTCAACAAATGTTAATTATGCGAAAGGATTTACTAGAAAACTATTAATTCAGCAAATGACTAAGTGTTGAGGGATCCTTAGCAGCCACAGTCTACTTAACCCCCTTTACATACCACTGTATCTTGGTGAAATACGGCATATAATTATGAAACAGCAGAAGGGTAACCGAGATATATTTAGGCTGTGTGAATTTCAAGGAACAGTGTAGGCTAGCTCAGAATAGAAATAAGTGAAAGTGCGTGTCCAACCAGTTTCAGGACGGAAAACCTAAAGACTAAAAAATAATTGCACATAAATCTGATGATTATTATAAACGACTACATGCGTTGGTTTTAAAATATTTTCAACTACTATTGATTGTGCGAAAGTATATATTGGAAAACTATTAATTCGGTAAATATTCAATTGTTGGCGGATCTTAATAGCCGCAGGCTGCTTAACCCCTTTCGCATACTACTGAATATCAGAGAAATAGTGTATATATTTATAAAAATTGAAGGGGGAATTGAACTACATTTAACAAGAAAGAGCAGGGTCTATGTATAAGGTCAACAGACATAGAAACAAGAAGAAAATTGTTGAAGGCATATGTGTAGAGCACAGCACAGTATGTCTATGAAATAGGGTCAATAGGAGAAGCAGACAGAAAAACGCAAAAGCTGTTTCAAATGTTGTGCTTCAGATGTATGAGGATGATAGCATAGACAGACAGAGTTAATAACAAATAGGTTATATAGGAGAAATAGAAGGGCAGCATACGTTCTAGGCCATTTTTGGGAAACAGTGTACGACATATTACAAGCAGAGATAGGAAAGAGGAGGAAGAGGTAGACCTAGACCAGACTATTGCACACAGATAGTGAAAGATGCAGATTGTGGAAATTTCAAAGAAATGTATAGGTTAGCACAGAAAAGGAAACAATGAGGGCACTCGTCTCACCAGTTCCAAGACTGAAGACCTAATAATGATGAGTCTCTATACATTTTCTTTTTGTATTTTGTACAATACTTTCAACTAATTCTTCATCAAAACACTTATAAAAGTATCCAACTAGTGCTAAAATATGGTTGGGAAGTGTAAAATTTGATTTACTATCTATAGTTGTACCATACGCAAATTGTTCGTTATTCCTCCAAAAATTATAGGAAAATTTCTTGTAACACTTGAAGTAGCATTCAAAAAATAACATACGTGAAAGTTAGCATAGATTACTTCTTTTTTACTTTCTTTTTCTTATCCTTCTATTTTGTCTTATATCTTGACTAGTTCTTTCGTTTGTTTCTATATTTGATCCGGGGAATCAAGGCTATGGTGCTCTTGACTACGTTGCCAAATATTGAAAATGCCTTCAGCATTTAGAAATAAACATTCACAGATTGTTCCTATATATAGATACACGCCTACAAACGATTTCCTAAACTAGAGATATTAGCGCCTTAATGTACCAAACTTCCTTGTTTTGTAACAAAACAACAGAGTTCAACAAATTAGGAAAAAAACCTTTTTTAATATAAATACACTACTATTTATAGCTACGGGTATATGAACGCTTTTAGAGACTAAGATCATGCACCAAACATGTCCTAGATTGTAATGTAAGATAATACATTTCTGTAGAGAAAAGATTAAAAAAATTTCGTACAATATTAGGACGACGCGAAAGCACCTACAAAGTTAACAGTTCCGAAATTAGCTAAAGCTGTATGTAAGTGGATTTAAAGCAATTGTTCAAAATTTCATCCCTGCATTTGAAGGCAAAGATTCGCACGAGAGAGAACCGCGCGCGTAGCATTTCTTAACTTCACATGCTCGTTCCTTATTGACGTCGCGGCATCGAAAATGCATTGAATCACGAAGTTTTCCCCCGACTTATGGAGATGATTCCTGGTATTATTTGAACAAAAAATGTAAATAAAATAATGGAATGACATTTGAAGAGGTTGAAACTGTTGTTGCTGCAATTGAAATCTCAGGTGGGCTCTTTATCAGTGGCACGTGTAAATAAAAAACAGAATTCGAATACAAATTTAATGCTATACACCATATAACGTGTACAAAAACAAGCTTCTACATTAAATATCAACGCGTATAAAAACACAAAGTACCTACAACACCGGATTGTGTTGTAGTCGCACCAATTATTATAGAAAACAATCAATATGCTACTGTCAACTAACGATGCCCGGACGAAGCCCCTTTAGCATCTACCCTCGCACACATCCATTTCCCGACTCACCCGCTCTCTCTCTACCCCACTCATTGTCTTCGAGTCGGGAACCACCACATAACCCCCCTACTTAAATCGAAATCACATAAATTAGGTTTAAGTATCAGTAGAAACAAGAATACAATGATGTGTAATAATAATTGCGAATAGAATAACCTCCACCAATCAAAATAAACAAAAAAAAAATTAAAATATTATAGGCATCATGAATTCTACCATGACGTAAGAATAACAGAAGGAACAACTTAAAGCTCCTTCCTTTGAACATCGACAGGCGTGGCAGCTTTGTATGCTTTAAGATTGATCACCTTCTGCCGTGACAGTTCGTTGCCCTGCGAGTCGCCAATTATATAAGAATTTGGCCCAGCCTGACGCAACACATAAAAGGGCCCCTCATATAATAGGAAGAACTTTTGATGCATTTATCCGCCGCAGCTGACATATAATGTGTTCTAGCTAGAACTTGATCCCCTTCCTTAAAAATAACCGGACAGATTCCCGCATTAATTTTGTCAGCCCTACGCTGAGCCTTGGATTTTAACCTTTTGTAAACCAATTGCCAAATAGTCTCCCGCGACGGTTTCGCAATAAAGACCGCCGGAAAATCGTTTACCACAAAACCATTTCCTGCTTTAACCGATTCCTTCGCGATACCCCCGTTTACTGTTTCCACCCCCCAAATTTTCACCTTTTTCATTATCCACTCTTTTCCTTCCTGATCCTCCTTAAGCGACTTAACATATTGCTTTTTATACTTCGTGTTTACTACTGCTCCGTTTGCGACCCCTAAAAATTCGTCTTTGCTATAGCGAGCTTCAGGCATTTCTTTTATTGCCCCTTTCATTCCTACCGACGGCATTGTAACGAATTCACAACGATTTATACTCAAATTAGCGTTGCTGATTTTAGGTTTAATATTTAAGGTATGAGTATAACCTTCATGCCAAAACTGCAATATTTCCTTTTTAAAATTTATTGCTACCTCACATTTAAACATCCAATTCGACCCTAGTAACATGTCGCAATTTAAACCAGGTATAACTAAACACACAACGTCCTGCGTCTCCTGCTCTAACAGGCAAACTTACTTGGGATTTAACGCGTTGCGTTCAACCCCCCACAGCCACGGCTATCGATACATTGGTAACCGGTAGGATAGGAATTTTAATTCCTTTCCCTACCAGCTTATAAAAAGTCTCGGACACGGCACACACGTCCGAGCCACTATCCACTAGTGCCTCCACTCTTTCCGTTCCTATCAACATTGACACCATTGGCGCAATTATTTCACGATTTTCTGATTCGCTTTCAGAATCCGTTAAAATGTTTTCCATATCTTTATCAAAGGAAGTTATATAATTTATGTTCAAATTAAGCGAGTCACCATTTTGATTGTTCGCACTATTTTGGTTTCTAAATATCGGCTGCCTGTTCGATTCGTCGCGGTCGGTGTTATAGTTATCTCGACGGGGATTAATGTCTCGTGGCGGCGGCCTATTCATAGTTCGGGTTAACCTCCCAGAATAAGTGTCGTCGATTCTTTGTAAAAATTCCTCTACTGTGTCCGATGTGTGGAACCCATTTGTAATTATTCCACGTTGAACGTCCGCTGGAAAATGTTTGGAAAGCATAGTTATTAATTTGTCGTCAGATATTTTTTCGGTTAAGGATCCCGCTTGATGCACCAAATTTAAAAAATACTCGGCCCTACTACCGGACTGATAACGAGCATAGTTAAGTTCCATGAACAAATCCCTCTGTTTTTCTAAGTTCCAGAATCTTTCTTGAAACGCGCGCCTAAAATCATCAAAAGTTTCAAAACTATCCTCTTTAATCGACGCCCATTCTGCCGCTGTACCCCTAAGACAATTTAACGCCAGACCCTTCTTGTGTTGCTAAGGCACTCTGGCCTCCTCTAGTGTTTTATTTAATTTTTTCAAAAACCCCATTGGGCGAGTCTTTGAATTGGAGTAAAAACTTAAATTATTACCCCCCAATTCCCTCCAATTTGACAAATAGCTTTAATCATTAAGCTTTGGCGATCCGCTCGGAAACGAACCACTCGGCGACGAAATGAAATTTTTAATTTCAGAAATAACTGCTTCATTAGTTTTAATTTTTGACTGTGTAGTATTTAAATAATCAACATGAACTGCTAAGTTGCTAACAGTATCGCGAAGTTCTGCCATACCCGTAGCTAATTTTAAAATTATGTTTTCTAAATCGACGGTTTTTGGCTCCACGGAATCATTCTTTTTTCTACCTTTACTTTTCGACATTTTCAACGGTTATTATCCTAATTGAACTCTTAATTTAATGGCAACTGTTTATACAAATTGCTAATCGCAACGTTAATTAATGATAACAATTACTAGTTAATAAAAAGAAATTTTCATTAACCAACAAGTTATTGCATCGATTGTATCCCCAAATATTCAATAACCTCAGATATTAATATCATCATATCAAATAGCGCATTGCACCTTGACAAGCTCTAATATTCTATTTCAAAATAAACGCCAAATACCACTATCCTTTCAATGTACGTTATAAGAAAATAAACGATCTCACCAAACGTGTAGTAAGTCCGCTACAGGTTATCAGTTTGAAGGGCAGCTGCAGGAAATCAGTTTTGAGCACTTTTTCGCCTACTAGACGTATCTTCGTGAAGCGGTTATGCCACCACTATAGTCCGTTATACCTTCGGTAACACTAATTTATTCGGTTAGTGATGTTATTTTGTTTTTGTAGTACAAATTAATACGAATTTAATCACACTGCCACCCTACAGCTCCACGTTGGGCGCCAGATGAAGAGGTTGAAACTGTTGTTGCTGTAATTGAAATCTCAGGTGGGCTCTTTATCAGTCGCACGTGTAAATAAAAAACAGAATTCGAATACAAATTTAATGCTATAAACCATATAACGTGTACAAAAACAAGCTTCTAAATTAAATATCAACGCGTATAAAAACACAAAGTACCTACAACACCGGATTGTGTTGTAGTCGCACCAATTATTATAGAAAACAATCAATATGCTACTGTCAACTAACGATGCCCGGACGAAGCCCCTTTAGCATCTACCCTCGCACACGTCCATTTCCCGACTCCCCTCTCTCTCTCTACCCCACTCATTGTCTTCGAGTCTGGAACCACCACATATTCATAATTAAAGAACATCAGATTTTCGAAACATGCCATGGTGTATGGAGCGCTAGTGTTTGCTCAATATACCCTATAAAACAGTTTAGTAGTAGATTAGTGAAACGAGTGGGTGGTACGTTCACATAACAACAGATGCGTTGTTGACACTGCAGTCACTTTTACTGTTAGTATCTCCTGTGTGCATTGCAATGCCATACAAGTTTTCATGTCAGGAGTATGGAGAGATGGTGTTCATCTTGGGCTTTTATGATGGTAATGCAAAAGCTGCTGTTGCTGAATATCGCTGTCTGTATCCTAATCGTTGTATTCCGAGTTCCAAAACATTTAGTAGAACACATCGAACTTTGCTACAGCCTGGTACCCGTCCTAGTGTTCGTATTCACTCCGAAAGAAAGTGTGATGTGCGAGAAGAGGAGAACAATCTTAATTCAGTAGAGCGCAGTCCAGGTACAAGTAAGAGACGCCTAATAACCCGAATCAACGTTTCACAGTCAAAGGTATGGAGAATTCTTCATGAGAACGGACTGTATCCTTTTCATTTGCAAAAAGTGCAACATTTAGAACCACATGATCTTGCCAACCGTTTGCAGTTTTGTAACTGGTTAAATGAAAAGTATCAGCTATATTGCTTAATAATGTTCAGTGCTGAGGCGCACTTTACAAGAGATGGAATCAACAACCTACATAACATGCATGTCTGGGCAGAGGAAAATCCCTATGCCACGGTAGAAAGTAATTTTCAACATAGATTCAGTGTCAATGTCTACTGTGATGTTGTGTGTGACCAGCTACTGGGGCCTTTCATTTTCGCAGGAAATTTAAATGGTGCGATGTACTTTAACTTTTTACAAGAAGAGTTACCGCAGCTTCTCGTAGATGTTCCTCTAAATACAAGACGCCAAATGTACGTCCAACATGACGTGGTGCCTGCACACTTCCACCACATGGTAACAGCTCATATGAATCAGCAATTTCCACATCGATGGATAGGTCGCAAAGGCCTATCAACTGACTTGCCGGATCACCGGTTTTAAGCCCCCTAAATTACTGCATCTTGGGGTGGATGAAAGACGTTGTATACCAAGTTAGGGTGCAAACACTAGAAGAGTTGATTCGGCGCATTCTCGATGCTGCGACATCAATAAAGGACGAGCACGTGAAGTTACGAAATGCCACGCGCGCGGTTCACTCCCGTTCGAATCTTTGCCTTCAAATGCAGGAAATTTTAAACACTTGCCTTAAATCATGCAAGAGAATGTTACAAAATGAAACAATTGTTTGTTTTCTTTCATTTTTGTTAGTGATATCCTTAAATAAGAAGATTCGTTTTGCTTTTTCAAATTGCTGTAACTTTTTAATTATGAATGTCACCCCATTATTTTATTTACATTTTTTGTTCAAAATAATGTCAGGAATCACCTCCATAAGGCGGGGGAAAACCTCGTGAGTCACCGTGTATATTAGTAATATTTTTGAAAAAACTAACTTTCTTTGTCTAAGAACTACCAACAGACATTATTGCTTGCACTTTTACAAACACTAACTGACAATTTGGTTTGTGGATAGAAATGTGTTTTATATATCGCTGTATTTTATTCAGTAACAACGTGCCACTAAAATGCACTAGATGACTCTCCAACCTTACAATTTAAATATTTTTTTACAGTGTTCCGATAAGAATATATTACCGGTGATACATTAGCTGAATAAAAGTTAAGAGCGATCAAGAATTGCCAAATTTAATGGAAAATAAAACGCTCAAAACGAAAGCGCAAGCTTGCATCAGGTAAATCCAAACAAATACATTAATTTCTAACATAACTTGGAAAGTTTCCCAATAGTCGTGTAACTTTTTTGTGTATTCCTTTTTCTAATTCTGTTTGTATTGTGTTCCTGTGCGTGTGTAGATGAGAATGGAGAACCTGAATTTTGCAAGTGCTCTCAGCGGCCAAAATATTGTCCATTTATTATTTTTTTAGAGTTCTCTTCTGCGAGGATTTGTGGCTGTCAAGGAGGCATCTTCAATAATTCAGCCTGTTCATTTTTATCTATAAATACTCATGAATACTATACAACAAAATCAGAGCAAAAAACAAAACAAGAGAAAGGTTACGGCATGTGCAAAAGAGAAGACACTTTTTATAAGACTGATTTTTTTCTCTGGGGTCTGTGTAACTTTCCTTATATACTGTTTATTGCTCTTATACTTTCGTATTGTTTTCATAAGTGTATATAGATGATAATAGATAAGCCAAATTTTTGAAAAATGTTTTTTTTTGACGCCTGCGTGTATTTTTACATTTTAAACAAGTTTTTGAGAAATAAGTTCTTCCGTGCTGAAGCTGTTTATAGTTTATTGTTCTATTTTTTTGTGTATCGTGTTTTTGTGTGTGTGTGTGTGTGTGTGTGTGTGTGTGTGTGTGGGTGGGTGTGCGTGTGCGTGTGTGGGTGTACGTGTGTGTGTGCGTAGATGAGAATGGACATACTGAATTTTGTGTGTGTGTGTGCGTGTCTATGTGGGTGTGCGTGTGTGTGTGGGTGTGCGTGTGTGTGCGTGCGTAGATGAGAATGGACACTGAATTTTGTGTGTGTGTGCGCGCGCGTGTGTGTGTGCGTGTGTGTGTGTGCGCGCGCGCGTAGATGAGAATGGACATACTGAATTTTGAAAATGCTCGTGGCACCCAAATTATTATCCTTTTATTATTTTTTAAGTATGATTTCCTCTGTGTGAAATAGTACTGTGGCTGCCAAGGAGGCATTTTCAAACACTTAGTCTGTCCATTGTATGCGCACACACCCAGGAATACAATACAAAAAGAAAATTAGAACAAAAAACAAAACAGAAAAAGAAGTTGTCGGTTAAGTAAACTTCTACAGGTAGTGATGTAGTAATTATGTTATTTAGTATAATTATTTTATATTAAAGTTTCGAGCGCACAATGAGAGGGCATAGTTAGTTCATTATGCCTTCTCCGTATGCACCAGTTGTTAGGGATATGTGTACATATTTCATATTCTAGGTATTATGACTAAATTATAATGAAATGTCCTTACGATTATAATATCACGTGTTGAAACCTATAAATAAAGGTGTTTTGTATCAATATCAATATGTTTTGAATTGAAGAAAGTCGATGAAGAATAGATGAGTAGCTCGATGAGCAGAAATTAGCCAGAAACCATATAGCCGTATGTGATGGATGATAATGTATAGAAAATGGAAGTAACAATCTCTAATAGTAGAAAGGTTTCTGCGAAGTGATAGAAGGTGATAATGAAACAAGGAAATATGTAAATACTGGCAGGTATGAGACGAAATTGTAATAGAATCTAAAGATATTGTGAGATTAATAATAAGAAAAATATTTCACCAGACCTGTCCGTCTCTACTGGGGAATGGTGTAATGACATATCTACATAATGTTAATTTCTTACTTTACTAACTGATGCTATACAGTATAAAATTACCTGTACATCTGAATGCATTCCTAAAACAATCATCAAGAATCCCAATGTGGTTGTGGTACTCTCGAACCCCTGAAAAAGTTTAATAAAATTACAGACGATATTCAAATATCTTGTGAAGTGAAATAATGAGATGATGATTACATCAAATTGTTTTTTTAAATATCTGCAAGAAATGGTTCTCGAATATTATAATTATGTTTAATATACTCAGTGTTGTGAAAACAAACATTTTAAATTCCATGATTATTAATAGTTTTTTTACAAGTAAAATGAGCGTTACGCTAAAAATTTAGATGTGCCCTGATGGGACGGGGACTCCTTAACCGTATTTTTGGCGTCCAACTTCGGCAGCTTTTTTTTGTTGGGGTCGTTGCTTTTTCACGAGACAGTTTTTTATTGTTTTACAGTAACTTTTCCGACGTTGGAACCTTTTTTTTCGTTAGGGCAGCTTTTTATGGTTTGGTTGTTCTTTTTAAATTATCGAACGAACATTTTTCTTGTAGTTTAAACGCATAGGTCGATTTTTTTGTATTTTTAATTGTTAAACAAAAATTTCTTTCAATATGAAGTCTTAGTTTTGAACTTTTTAAAACTTATTTGTAATTTTTCAAATTCAGTTAATAAAACATAATATTTTTAAATAATTTTAGGAAAAATTATCTTGAGAGGTTTTAAAGACAAAAAATTACTATTGTGAGTAGAGATAAACGAGAAATTTGTTTGTATATCGAAATGTAGACTTTTTATGAAAAACCCGATTGAGTTATGAATACGAGTTAGGAGTTGAAAGAAATTAGTGATTTAACTGCTTTAGGATTAAGAACATTTTTACGGAAAAACAAAACTACGATTACGATGAAATGAAGTTAATTATGGGATGGGAAATAAAGTTTGGCGGAAAAAGCGTTGCTCTCAAACGCGACAGACTTCTTCAGGGCCGGATGGGAACTTAAATTTTCAGAATTATTGATGATTGTTGACAAAATATAGATCAATCCCCAGGAATTTAGCACAGGAAAATTTTAAAAGTGAACGGGACATGTATCGAAAATAAAGACGAGAATTTAGATTAAAAATATTTTATGCCGAAATATACGTTAGAACAACAAGTTTTAATTTAATTTTATTTTTGTTTTAGGAAATAATTTTTTTTGTTTAGTGTAGTTCACGTAACTTTAGCTAGTTTTCTACAATTGGAATTTATCTTTTTGATTTTAACATACTGAACGAACATTACGAATGTTTAGGTTAATGTGGAAGCTAAATGGGGTAGACTATTTTTTTATGAAATAAGACATGAGGGTTAGAGTATGCTCAGAGGGTTGGGGTTATGCTTGAGTGGGGGATGTGAATAAGGAAAGCTAGTTAGCATAATAGCAAACTAAGCTTGTGAGTGTTTCCATTACATTCCCATACATAAATGATTACAATGAGTATTTGATAAATTAATTTAAATATTAAACTTAGATAAAGCAAAGTTCTCATACAAAAATAACCTTACTGTGGGTGTTCAAAATGTGAACCGTTATATCGGATAGAAGTTCGTTCTCTACATCTCACTGCTATAGTTGAAACTTGGAGTCTTGTTGCTTTTTTGCATTATCTGAAACGCTTCTTGTAATTTTCTCATGAAGTGATCCTGTGTTTAAATTTCTTCATGCTTTTGCACGACCCCAAACGAAAAAGTCTATATAGGTGAGGTCTAGAAGCTTAGTAGGCCATGACTATAGCCGACTTCTGCCGATCCACCTGTAGGGGAAAGTGTTATTTAAATACTATTTCACTGAGAGGTGGAAATGCGCTGGACAGTCATCATATTGAAAAACGAATTTGTCTTCGTTTTCCATTTGTGGTGCGTCAATAAAGAGCTCTGGAAGATCATTTTGAAGAAAGTTTAGGTAATTGTCACCGTATCCGGTATAAAATGTGATCCAATTAAATGTCAGCCTCTAACACCAATCCACACCTTCACCGAAAATTTTCGTTGGAACGACACTTGTTTCTTCCGGTGGAAATTTCTATGTTGAGCTACCCATTCATTCTGGCGGCTCCGTGGCGTAGTAGTATGTGTGACTACTACGCCCTAGGTCCCGGGTTCGAATCCCGACACGGTCCGCTTGAAAAATGTTAGGCGAGCATTTTTCGCAAAAATACACCCTCGTTCGGATGAGAGGTAAAATGGAGGTCCCGTGTGTGAGTGTTGTCACGCACGTTAAAGATCCCTACCTTGCTTGGAACAGCAAGGATTCGGCAAAATTCAAAATTTTCCAGGTAAAAAAAAACTCGCTTCCTGGCCAATGTAGTACCTTCGGGTGGAGCATTGGAAAATCACATGTAATGCCCATTCATTCTGTGAAAATTCGTGATGGCTACCCTGTTGAATTGGGATTTATCAGTTAACAGAATTCTTCTGAGGAATTTTAGATTGTCAATGTCATAACCTAATAAAAATCTGCAAAACTGTATTCTACGGAGAGTTTCTACTTCTTCAAGCCCTTGTGCACCTGTACCGTGATACCGATATAGTCCTTCATAATTCATGAAGCTCCAAACTTTCCATATCGACAAACCAAGATTACGAGCTACAACTATGATACTCGTAGTGGTTGTGTCTTCAAAAGCTTGCTATATTTGCTCTACTTCTGCACGATGCCGTCCAGAATTAACCCCAACGATACTCTGACAAAGACTTCCAGTTTCTGAAAGAAGTCAATATGTGTTAAAAAACACTCCCACGTTTGGCATTCTTCTTGCAGGTAATCGCTTCTGGTTCAGTTGTCGTGCTTTGGCTCCATTACCAACTGCTCTGCCATACATGTAAAGTATGTTAGCATACTCTTCATTGGTAAAAGTAGCCGTTTCACCAACTAAAAAGTCCAAGAAATGCACAACCATTACACGCGGATGACTTCGACGCTACAATAGCGGAACTACAGCTTACCAAGGAAGAATTAGACAAAACACGATTTAAAGTGATACGGAAATAGATTAAACTAAATGGGCAAGATTAACTCTACTAAACGAACATCAGTTCTTCAACTACAAACTCGTCAATCGCGCGTTACTTGAACTGGTTTTTATGAGGCTTTTTTGTCAATGTGGCGAGCACGATCTTGTGTCCGATATAAGGGTTCGCATTTTGAACACCAACAGTAAAATTATTTTCGTATAAAAGTTTTGTTTTATTTATGTCTAATATCCTAATTATTTTATCAAATACTCATTGTAACCGTTTGGGTATCGGAATTTGAACAAACTTAGTCATCTGATACGACATTCGAAAGGCCATAAAACATAGATTTTGCTAAGATTACTTCAACGTAATAAACATCTGATTTTCTTTAAATAGAAACACTCACAAGCTTATAACTGTTTTACACACAACAATTTATTGATCAATTTTTACAAGTTAAAAAGTAAGTAGAAAGTTGTCACTAATGTTGATGACCTAGAATGGTTTAACATACAACAACTTATCAACTTTTTTCTGGTTATTTCAGAAACAACAGCGGTTTTTTAGTGTTTACTCTCTATCTACATATCTTTTACAGATTATTGACCTGATTTATTTAATTTATGTCAGTAAAATTGCACTACCTTAAGTAATTCACAAAAACTCTAAACAATAAATACTTAGCCTCTTAATTATTATCGAAATATACAAGTTAGTAAACATCCTATAGGTTGGTGATAGAAAATAGCCAGAAAATTCCGGTCTGCAAAGTCGACGCCGGGGGCCGCTGCTGTGGGAGCCAGCTTCTACACCAGCGTCGCCACCAGCTCAGCACCGGCCGTCTCTACATCGACAGCCACGAGCCTAGCTCTTGCGGAAGTTGAAGAGACGTCTGCCCATGCAGCCCAACCCACCCCCGGCGGTGGAGCCGCAGCCAGAGAGACACCGTTTTGTAGGTGCGCGCAATAGGGTTTACTCATTGGACTCCTCGCTGGAATCGAGTTCCAGAAGCTGACTGCGATTGCCAGAAAGCTGCTGCCTATAATCGCCGAAGCCAAAGATTTGGGTGATTTAGTCATGGGTTTCATTGCCTTCGGCCAGAAGCTCAGCGAACACTTCAATTTTAAAGGATAGACGTCGCGGAAATCCAGTAACCCTGCAAATAGCGTTTTGGAACGCGCGATGGCTGATGGGAAAGCGATTTGAGTTGCTCGAGTTGGCGATAAGACACGATCTAAACGTTGTTCTGATGAACGAAACGTTTTTCAGTGCACGAAACGAGCCTAGATTTTCCAACTACAGGCTGTTTCACAACAATCGAGATGGCGTCGGAGGAAACACAGCGGCATACGTCAAGGCAAGCCTAGAGCATTACGTGCTGGATTTGTCAGACCTAGAACGACTTGAAGCGACTGCAGTATGTATAGTACTAGAGGGGGTTTGACCCTATACACCTGGTCTCGGTTTATAACCGGCCAGGTGGCAAACCGCTTAGCACGCAAGACCTAGATGCGTTGTTAAATGCGAGAGAACCTGTACTTTTAGCAGGGACCTTAACTCTAAACATCCATCTTGGAACAGTCGAATTGCGACGCATACTCCGACAGTTTACTAACAGACGCGAGGTCGAGGTCTTGGAATCGGCAGAACCCACTCACTACGGCAACAGAGGCAGGCCAGATGTACTAAACGTTGTGATTCTCCACCAAGTGACGCTAAATACGGATATCCAAGCCGTCAGCTACCTCAGTTCTGACAACAACCCGGTACTACTCAATCTCGGAGGAGAGCGATTTTCGACCACCAACAAAACCCGTAGGGTTTCGTGACCGGCATTTGCCGTCCGTCTAGCAATGTCGGTCGAAGGAATATCATCAACATACCGACCACTGGCGTGCTAGCGGCGCAAGTGGACCGCCTCGTGGAGTGCATACAGATTTCGGTCAGTAGAACTTCTTCCATGAGACCGGTAGCGGATAAGAGGGACATCCGTATAATCGATTGGTCGTCGAAATGCGATTAGCAGTTCGGTGGCATCGAAACGAGCCCTGGAAAGCCAAACTGGAGGGACTCCGTGTCAAAGACAACTCTCTGTGGAAGATGTCGAAACTACTGAGGAACAAGGCGTCCCGAATGCCTCCTATTCATAGTGAAACATGCTTAGCCTATTCAGTCTCTGAAAAGGTTGAAGTCTTAGCAGACACCGTGAAGCGTTAGTTTGAGCCGAAATATACTTACGCAGACCTTCCGCATATCGAACAGTTCACCGTCACGTCCAACGGAGGCTAAGAGACGACGACCCTCAGGAAACCGACCCCACCACAGTTGAAGAAGTATAGGATTATATCAAGGCCTTAAGGGTCAGAAAGGTTCCTGGACCGAACGGAATCTCCAACCGAGCTCCGAAAGCGCTGCCGAAAACGCCTTCGGATGTTAACCGGAATCACCAATGCCATGTTGAGACTCCACCACTTCCCATCCACGTGGAAGACAGCGGACGTCGTAGTGCTCCGAAAAGTAAGCAAATCTGCAACATTTCCACAAAACTACCGGCCAATTAGCTTGCTGTAGGTGGTTGGAAAGATAGCGGAAACGGTTTTTCTAAGGAGGCTCCAGGCAGCGATGCAGGAACACCAACTGTCCTAGGACGAGCAGTTTGGCTCCGTAAGAACCATTCCACCGTTCATCATATACTGTGATGGCGAAGCACATCGTAAAAGGTTTCAACTGGCGACAGTCAACAGGCGCAGTGTTCCTGGACGTCTCTAAATCTTTCGAAAGGTTTGACGTTATGGCCTACTCTACAAGATGCTGGAGAGGGGTTTACCACGTGCTCTCATCCAACTGACAAAATTTTATCCTCACGATAGGTGGTTTTGCATCAGATTGGGCGGAGTGCAGTCAACGAGGCGGAGAATCAGGGCTGGGGTTCCCGGCACTCTTCGGCATCTTCGTGAGCGATCTACCGCAAACGGCAGATGCCAAGATGGCACTATACGCTTACGACACAGCCATCCTAGCTAGGTTCAGTGCTCAAACCGCATCATGCAGAGACTGCAAACGGCGATAGACGCTCTCTAGGAGTGGCTAAGACTTTGGCGAGACCAGGTCAATCCAGAAAAAAGCACGGCAGTTTTTCTCGAAGCGACGTCACCAACCTGGAGACGACGTCAGCGCAATCGGCGAACCGATACCTTGTCGTTCAGACGACAAATATCTAGGGGTGATCCTTGATTCAAAGCTTACTTGGAAAGCTCACATCGAGTATGTGTGCAAATAAGGCCAAGGTAATTATGGTCCTACTATACCCCTTGACCAATCGCCGAAGTAGGCTAAACGCTTTAAACAAGCTTAGGTTTTACAAGGCGATAATCAAACCGACGTTTACATACGCATCAACAGTGTGGGGCACGCAGCGAAAACGCACATGCGTAAACTTCAGGTGATCCAGAACAAGGCCCCAAGGGGAGTCTTCGGAGCTCACCGGTTTATTCGAAACGCTCAGTTTCACAGAGAGGCAAACCTGCAGACCCTCAAGGAATTGCTCCGGTCGGACGCAAAGAGGTTTTACGGATCTCTAGATCACGAATGCCAGCTCATATAAGCCCTGGGAATCTATGGAAATGTCGTATGGCAACAATATAAATACCCTAGAGCGATGCTCCGGCAATAATCTTTGCTGCGATTCCATCAGACGTGCGAAAGGAATAAACTGCACGTATCGCCATGTTTTTTTCGATTCACGACGGCGGTGAAGGACCTAGTCCAGGTACGCTAGTGAAGGGATCCCTATAAAGTCTATGACAAAGGATTTCGAGTTCGACACCAAAGTGGATTTTTAGTGGGTGTGTCCTTGCCTCGGCGAGGAATAGTCCCACACAGCGGAAATAAAATTTTTTACCACTATAAAAAATAAAAGTAGTCAGAAAATTGATAAAAAATTAGTTGCTCTAAGTTGGTTTACATTGAAGAGCACCACGTTCTTTGATCTATAAATTGTTGTATGTAATACATAGTTTTGAGCTGACTTGCTGCCCAAGTTAAACAAGTTCTAGAAATTAATCAATAAATTGTTGTATATAAAACAGCTATGGTTTGCTATTACGCTACCCTTTTTGTTATCATCGTGGTTAGTTACAAAATGTTTACATAATGGATACACATTCTAATACCGCGTAACATTAAACGAACTATGACATCAACATTTTAATAGTGTATGATTTGTACAAACTTTTAGGTGATTTTGAAAAGAGGGGAAATTCGTAAATAACTCAAACACCGTAGCACTTTATACTGAGGTATGTTTCGGTTAACATGATTAGAACATTAGAACATTAGAACACCTTGAAGGTTTTGCATCACCCTTCCAAACATCCTGTACATTCAAGTGCAGTAAACCAATATTTTTCAACAACCCTTTAGCAAGTTGTATAAAGTTAAAAATTTAGTCAAAAACCTTATGACTATGCAATTCGAAATGAATAGAGAGAGTCAATCCAAATGCACCTGATTTAATGCTCTTTTTCTGTTAAACTTGTTTGTAGATCAGAATCAACAGATATATACTTACCCCAAATATAATAGTATTTACTTCTCCTCTGAGTTCTTCGGCAGTAAGTTCGTAATCTTTTCCGATGTTGCAAGTAAATGTTCAATCAGCTTTTTCGGTTTTGTTATTTCTGACAAAAAAATTATTAATTAGTGACCGTATAGTAGAACATAAGAGTACAGTTATACGCGAAACAATTTCAAAACATGTATTAAAATTTGAAATTTTTAGTGACGTTTATTCAAATAGTTATAAAGGAGCTCTTAACAACTATATATTAACTTATACTACGACAAATAATTTTGAATTTAAACAGTCGATGCGGAAGGAATGGGTAATAACTTCCAAACAGTATAACACCCTTAGTGTAATTCAAAATAGCGTGATAAGATTTTATATATTAAATAGAGACTTGGTACTACAACAGCGAATTTTTTGTATAACATTATACGACTAAGAATGCTCAATTTTAAGCTATTAGCCTAGGAAAACACCTACTGGCAATAAGATTTACTTGAAACTTACTTAAAGTCAAACAGAAAAAGAAAATTCTTTACGGGTAAATTACTATTTGGGATTTGGGTTCTCTTTTACAAGAACAATTATTTGTATAATACAATCAGTTCGTACTCATTAAACAATTTGTGTTCAAATATTCCAGTGGTTTGTCTACGTATTCTGAAACTCACATTACTGAGACTTCAGAGCTACAGTGCGAAAAGTACAAATTATCGGTCTACAGCCAACTGATTTAGTCAAGTGATTTATTTATTTATTTATTTTTTTTATTTACAATAAAGGACACCAAACAGAAGGTATAAATCTTCCAATGAAGGTGCCACAACTTTATAATACTGCAGTGACAACGGAATTTTACAAATTCAAACTTAATTATTAATAGCTTTGATGTAGTAAAAAAATAAATGACTATAAAGCTAAACAACTAGTATAAGACTAAAATAATCAATATTTAACATAATAGAAATAAGATGTTTCTACAAATTTTAAACTTAACAAATTCAATGTTAAAACATTTGCATTAAATAGCGTTTAAATTTTCAAAGACTATAGCTAAATATATCCAGGTTGGTGCTGTGTACGTAATTATTGTAATTACGCATAATTCTTGTGACTGGAGCATTTAAACCGTGATTGGTGTTACAATGTTCTAAAGCAAATAGAGGAGGGTTTCGGACAGGGTATACAGGAACGTTAAAACACAAGGCTCCGACTAAGAACTCACTATCAATCACGCCATGTAAAATTTTAAAAAGAAAAATTTGCTCAGTGATCAACCTTCTTTTTGTTAGCGGATGTAAATTATAAAAGCTGAGGTTTGATTCATAAGGCGTATGGTATAAAATCTATTGAATCTATAGTTTAAACTATTAATAAACTTTTTTTGAATTCGTTCGATACGAGCTGTATATTTATGGTAAAAAGGAGCCCAAATAATTGCAGAATATTCTAAATGACTCCTATCATAAGAATTAAATAGTAAAATTAACGATGAAGGATTTTTAAAGTTTCTGGTTAATCTGAGGATGAAACCTAGGTTACGGCACGCTTTGTTAACAATATTATTTATATGCGTTTCAAATGTCATTTTTGTGTCAAGGGTAACACCGAGATCTTTGACAATAACTTCACTTTTTAATATTTGACCATCTAGATGATAAGCGTTACTGATAATTATTCTGTTACGCGTAAAAGAGATTTTGCTGCACTTATCTATATTTAGAGAAAGTTTATTTTTACGGCAGAAATTAGAGAGTCTATCCAAATCCTGTTGTAAAAAATGACAATCATTTATTGAATTTATAGGCAAGTAGACTTTCAGATCGTCTGCGTACAGTAAAAATTTAGAATGCTTAAAACAGTCTGAGATATCATTGATAAATATAATAAAGAGCAAAGGGCCTATATGTGAACCTTGCGGAACACCGGAGCTTGCTAAGAACCAATCTGATTGTTGGTTGTTTGCCACAACGCACTGTTGACGTGATGTCAGATATGAATGAAGAAATTTTAGTAACATACCGCATATACCAATCCTCTCCAATTTAAGAACCAGAAGTTGGATGCAGACCTTGTCGAATCCTTTAGAGAAATCGGTATACACAGCATCCACTTGTGTTCTACTATCCATTTGATCAGTAACATCTTGCGTGAATGATATCAAATTAGTCACTGTAGACCGCCCAGTGTAAAATCCATGTTGATATGATTTTTTATTTTGAAAAAAAGTTGCTTGGTAGTTATAGATTCTAAAATTTTTGCAAAAGTATTAAGTATGGATATCGGTCTATAATTTTTTACATTATTTTTATCACCATTCTTAAGAATAGGGGTTATAAATGCCTTTTTCCATATCGATGGAAACAACCCTCATCTAGAGCTTTATTGTAAATGATAAGCAATGGACCTATTAGTGCTTCGCGACATTCATATATAAAACTTGGAGGAATCCCGTCAGGACCAGCGCCCTTAGTAACATCTAATTTGTTGAGTGCTTCCATTAACTCGTCATGGGTTATTTTAAAAGTATGTAAATCAGAATTTTTACTAAATTTGTACACATCCCAATGTGGCGGAGTAGAAACAGCCTTAGGTTCGTAGACCGAGTGAAAATGTTCTCCAAACATGTTACATATTACAGAACTATCAGATGACTGTTTGTCATTAAAGTACATGGTAGTGGGTATGGTATTAATTTTCTTTTTCTGCTGCGCAAATGACCAGAATTTTTTAACATTTGATTTTATTGACTTTCCGTACGCACTATGTATTGATTATAGTCTGTCTTGATAAGCTGTTTACTGCGCTTCCTTAATAATGAAAATGTATTATAATCTGAATTATTGTTATATTTTTTCCACCGAGTATGAGTTTTGTTTTTTTTGTTGATACATTTAATAGTGCCGCGTGTGAACCATGGTGGAAACCTGTATTTTTTTACATTTCTATACGGGACATGTTTCCTAATCGAATTGTTTAACACGTCATACAAGATGTGTGTATAATCATCAACGGATGCATCGCTATTAAATAAACTCAGCCAGTCATTAGAATTTAGGTCCATTATTATTTTATTATAATCACACCTCTTAAAATCTGGTTTATTATAAGAGATAACAGATTTTGTTACTAGTTTACATGCTGGAAAGGTTATGTCTAGTGCTTTATGGTGTACATCCTCAGGAACAAACGGGTTATCGCAGTGGTTCACTATAATACCTTCTCTTGTCGATAAGACAAGGTCTAGTATTTTATTATTAAGGTTAACAATCCCGTTAAATTGTTTTAAGTTTAGCAAAGTAAAAGTATCAATGGAGATTTCACTAAGACTGGTTATAATGTTCAGTGCTTTATAAAATGTAGGATTTGAGTTAACAGACCAAATTAGTTCCGGTAAGTTATAATCGTCATTATTGGGGTGATTAAGTACTATTTCCATAATCTTGTTAAGATGTAAAGTTAGGTAATCAAACGACACATAGGGAGGTACATACACGCAACAGATAAAAATACACTTACAATTCACCTTCAATACGGAAATCCAAATGTCCTCACAGATACCAGAGCATGAAAAGTTGTTGATTACACGAGACTCGTAGGCATTGTTAACTGCAACTAAAACGTCACCACCATCTCGACGAAGACCAGTATGATTTCTGTCTTTTCTATAGACATTAAACTTAGAAGGAAAAAGTTCTGTGTCAGTTATCAAATCCCGTAACCATGTTTCGGTAAGACAAACGATATCGTAATCACAAGAAGAAGTGGCGATAAATATGTCCCCGCATTTGGTTCTAATGCCGCGTACATTTTGACAGTAAATAGTTAAAAATGTATTATCGCTTTTTGCCATTAGTATAAGTTTATGTATATACACAAGATTACAATTTATTGACGAACCAATTTTTAGCGAGTCCTCATCATAGATTACGGTAACACGTGATGTTTCATCGGTACGTACCATAATCTTGCCGTCTCTAATCCAGCAGTACTTAAATTTATTAAGCCGACAGGTTTCTCTCGCTTTATTATATAACATTTTATAATGAGGAGATAAGTGCTCATTTATGTACACGTTTTCCGCTTTTACTCCTTTTGATTCTAAATTAGAAACTAATAAATTTCGATTTCGGCGGCAAGTACCAAGGATTTTTTCTTTTTGTAAGCGTGAAACAAAACGGACGATTATAGGCTTAGGCTTATTATTGAACACGGGTACTCTGTGGCATGCATCTATGTCGTTCACTGAAATATCACAACCTGCTGCATTAACAATTAACGTTACGAGCGAGACTATATTTTCACCTTTCACTTCAGGGATACCAGCTATTTCAATGTTGTTACGTCTGGAATATTGCTCAAGCGCCTGTATGGAGTGTTGAAGTTTATTGACTTGTGTCTTCAAAGACACTACATCCTGCTTTAAAGAATCTACAAGTTCAATTTTCTGGAGGAGTTCATCATATTTTGCACTACTAAAATCCAGAGAGTCGCTATAGTTTCCTGTTGCGTTTTATTTCGTTAATTTCCAAGATTACTTTGTTAACAGATGTTTCCAGCCTATCATATTGTTCTAGTTTAGCTAGTATTAAATCAAGTTTCTCTTCTGCGGTGTTATCTGAGATACTTAATTTCGAATGTTGTGGTTTGTCCTTGGCTGTTAAACCAATACAATTAGCACATTTCCAATTACGTTTAGTTTCGGAAGACATTTTCTTAAAATTTTTCTCTGTATAGCCTGCTAAGGAATAGCTAATTTTATTATCACACTTTGAGCACTCTAATAGATTCATATTTTACTACAATATGTATGATTACTAAAGTCAAATTACAAATGATTACAGTTTACTGCAGAGCTCAAATAAACACGACCGCACCGCGTGACGACCGAACGTATTTACCTTTATAAAGAATTCAAATAATTTAGAACCCGCACCTGTCGTCGTCAGAGTAGCTTGTATTTACTTCGAACTCCGCTTTCAAGTTTAATTTCAAGCATTTTCAACTGATAATAAATTGTGTTAACTAGTTTAAAAACACCACTAATATACACATATATTCGATAGAAATATCAAAACCGTTAAGTGGCAAATAAACCCAAAAATGCGCGCACTAGGTTTTTCAACGCCAAATCAGTTATCCACCCGAAGATACTACATTGGCCAGAAGGCGAGTTTTTTGTTGCTTGGTAATATACGCATGATGAAGATACCATGCACAAAGTAAGAACAAAACGGTTCTAAAAATATTACATCCACAAGGTAAAAAAAGCTTCAGACACTATACAGGTTAAACTCCTAAAATCTGAAACCGATCAAGCAACGAATCAGGGAGATATTCAACGCTAAGTATTTACCACATCTACTTAACTGTAACCTCAAAACTCAAAACAACAACAAATTAACAGATGTTGGTTGTTTACAAAACTAGAATTGATATTAGTCGCAAGAAAGTCTCTAACCGACATCGATGAACAAGCTCCCAGTAGCCAACTATCACCATGCGTCGAGATTTTAACACCCTTTTGAAAATCAGCATCAACTAATAAAAACCCACTCCAAAAGGAACTACGGGCTAGAGTATCGTTTGCCAGCTATAGCCTCTTAAAAAACAAAGGGCAGAGAAAGATTCAGAAACGGAAGATTCGCCTCAGCCCAAATACAGAAATTAGTCAATTGAAAAGGAGATCCCTGACGTTGCATTTAAAGAGTTTAATAAAATCAACACAAGCTGTACTAATTATGTACTGTACATTTGTATTTCCAATGCTCCACTCGAAGATACTACCTTGGCCAGAAGGCGAGTTTTTTTTGTTGCTTGGTAATAGACGTATTATGAAGATACCATGGACAGACACAGTTAAGAAAAAAGAGGTTCTAAAAATGGTAGGAGAAGAAACAAATATGTGAAAAACAGGAAAAAATAGGAGAGAGAGGATGATAGGCCACATACTAAGACATGAGGGAATAGTGCGGAGTATATTAGAAGCAGAGATAGGAAAAAGAAAAGTACAGGTAGACCTAGGTTAGACTACTGCACACAGATAGTGAAAGATGTAGGCTGTGAGAACTTCAGGGAAATGTAAATACTAGCTCAGAATAGAAATCAATGGAGGTACATGTCCAAGGAGTTCCAAGACGGAAAACCTAAAGACGAAAAAATAATTGTACTTGAACCTGATAATTATTATAGGCAACTACAGGTGTTGTTATTGCAATATTGCAAAATATTCAACAAAGTCTGATTATGCGAAAGGATTTATTGCAAAACTAATAATTCGGAAATGTTTTTGTTGGGGATCTTGCTAACCACAGTCTGCTTAATCCCCATCACGTACTACTGAGTATCGATGAAATAGGGTATATATTTTTAAAACAATAGAATGGGAACCCAACTGTAGCTAACAAGAAAGCGCAGCGACTATAGACAACAAACATAAAAACACGATAAAATTGTTAGAAGCATATGTGGGAACTGAGACTATGAAATAGGAACACTGCGACAAGCAGACAGGAAAAGAAAGAAGCCTTTTGGAATGTAATGCTTCAAATGTTGGATGACGATAGCATGAACAGACAAATTTAATAACGAATAGGTTATAGAAATAGTATGGGAATAAAGACATATCATCATTAGGTCTCAGTTCTGGAACTGGTTAGACGGGTACCCTCATTGTTTCCTATTCTGAACTAACCTACACATTTTCCTGAAATCTGCACAGTCTGCAACTATCACTATCTGCGTGCGACAGTCTGATCTAGATCAACCTCAACCTCTTTTTTTATCTCTGCTTGTAATATATTCCGTACTATTCCCCAAAAATGTCTTAGAACGTATCCCGTCCTTCTATTTCTCGTATTCTTTTTTGTTATCCACAGATATCTTTATTCCCCCACTATCTCTACAACATATTTACTTAACTTACTTAACTTTCTCTGTGCATGCCATCGTCTTCATATATCTGAAGCACAACATTCCACAAGGCTTCTATCTCTTTCTGTTTGCTTTTCCACCTGCCCCTATTTCATAGACGAACTGTGATGTACTCCACACATAGCTTTCAATAATTATCTTCTTGTTTATATATTTCTTGTCTTTGAACATAGCCGCTATTTTTTCTTGTTAGTTACAGTTCGGTCCTTTTCCATTGTTTTACAATTATATTCCCAATTTCTCCGATATTCAGTGGTATTGGAAGGGATACTACGCCCAAGGTCCCGGGTTCGAATCCCGACAGGTTCCGTTTGAAAAATGTTGGGCGAGTTTTTTTCACAAAAATAGTCCCTCGTTCGAATGAGAGATAAAATGGAGGCCCCGTGTGTGTGTGTGTTGTCACGCACGTTAAAGATCCCAACCTTGCTTGGAACAGCAAGGGTTCGGCAAAATTCCAAACTTTCCAAGTAGATAAAACTCGCTTCCTGGCCAAATAGTTCCTTCGAGTGGAGCATTGGAAAATCACATGTAAGGTATGTGAAGGGGGAGTAAGCAGTCTGTGGTAGCGAAGTTCCCCCAGCACTTGAACATTTGCCGAATTAATAGTTTTTCCAATATATTCTTTCGCACAATCTACATTGGTTGAGAATATTTCAAAACCAACACTTGCTGTTGTTTGTAGTAATCATCAGATTTAAGCGCACTTATTTTTGTGGTTAGGTTTTCCATCTTGAAACTGGTTGGAAGCGTACCACCTCTAATTTATATTATGAGCTATCCTACACAGTTTCCTGAAATTCCAACAACAGCTTATATAGAGCTCGGTTCCCCTTCTATTGTTTTCTAATCATATGTCTTATTTAACCGAGATTCAGCGGTATGTGAAGGAGGTTAAGCGGCCTGTAGCTACCAAGCTCCTCCAACACTTAGATATTTGCCGAATTAATAGTTTTCCAATAAATCGTTTGGCACAATTAACATTATTTAGGAATATGGCACAACCAATACCTGTAGTTGCTTATAATAATTATCAGGTTTAAGTAAAGTTATTTTTTTCAGCGTTAGTTTTTCCATCTTAGGGGCTAGTTGAACGCGTACCTTCATTGATTCTACAAATTTTCATGAAATTCACACAGCCTGCATCTTTCACTATCTGTGTGCAATAGTCCAACCTAGGTCTTCCTCTACTTTTCTTTTTTCCTATCTTTGCTTCTAGTATATTCTGCACTATTCCCTCATACCTTGGCATGACCAATCATCCTATATTTCCTATTTTTTACAGTTTTTCACATATTTCTTTCTTCACCTACCATTTCCAGTACCTGTTTCTTCTTAATCTTGTCTGTCCATGATGTCTTCATCATACGTTTGTAGCACCACATTTCAAAGGCTTCTATTTTTTCCTGTCTGCTTTCGCTACTGTCCAGGTTTCACAGCCGTACAGTGCTGTGCTCCACACATTCTGTGTTTGTTGTCTTTAAACATAGTAGTTTCTAATCTTTGTTTTATATCTTTTGCGTTTTTCCTATCTTTGCCTTACTTGGTTTTCTAGGTAGCAGAAATCCTTAACCTCTTGTAAGTTCTCGTTACCTATTTGTACACGCCTCTTGGAACGACGAGGGGCACAAATAGAAATTGCCTGGAGTGCAGTAGGCAGTAAACCAGGGTTTGTAAGGTAGAACGTGGACTGTATAGAGTAGAAGGAAATAATCATAGAATTGGAATACAAGTCACATAAATACATAAAACACTTACCGAAGCACAGACATCTGGAGCACTAACGCGGCACCTTTCAGTACTGTTTCTGGCCAGAGGTAAATAGGAACGGAGTCAGGAAATGGTTATTTTAGGAAAGAGATCAGAGAGTAATATTGAGAAATTGAATGAACACGTTCGCGTTCGCGGATGGTTGTTAATCGACTCTTTTAACTTATGGTATTCCTTATCTCGCCTGGCTTGATAAAGAATACCACGTTGGGAGAGCGAAATGGCGCGAACATAACCGCCCACCAAAATGAACATTTTTTTTAAAAGAGATATATTAGAAACTTGAAAAGAAAATTGTATTACAACTGGGCATTTCCTCCCAGTAGTGGGCTACGGTTTACCCGCCGATGCTCGGGATAGAAAAAAAAGCAAAATAAAACGCGATTTTTTTTAAAAAAAAAAACTAAATCTAAGTTTGAGAAAGAAACTTGAAAAAAAAATTACTTTTCTAAAGGAAGGGGTATTATTTTATTTACCGGCCGAGTGAGGGAACCGTGGGTGTTTTTTACCGACACCACGCGAACAACACCATCGCTACCGGGAAATAATTGCTCGACTCGTCCTAACGGCCACGATAGAGGAGAAGTTTTAATCCCGGGAAGAAAAACAACTTGACCCACTTTGGGTACATCGGAGGAACGATTCCATTTGGGTCGTTGAGATAAAGTGAGCAAATATTCATTGGACCATCGCCGCCAGAACGACTGGGTAATTTGGCGCAATCGTAGCCAGCGCGACCGCAAGTTTATATTTTCTGGCAAAGTTATCTCTGGCATACTTAATATAGGGCCTCCAATAAGGAAATGACCGGGAGTCAAATAATCGGGGTTGTCTTTAGTGTCCAAGAAAAAGAAACACAAAGGTCGGCTATTCAATACGGCCTCTATGCGAGTGAAAACAGTAGACAACTCTTCAAAAGTAAGAGGTTGTTTGCCAAGAGTGCGTAGCAATAGAGATTTTGCAGATTTTACCGATGCTTCCCACATACCCCCAAAATTAGGAGCATATGGCGGATTAAACTGCCATTTAACTTGGCGGGAAACCAATGCTGAAAATATTTCATCTTGGTTTTGATGAAGAAACGCACTAGCTTCCTTTAACATACGGGCTGCACCAATAAAATTCTTTCCACAATCTGAATAGATAGTGTCAGGAGCACCTCTCCGAGAAGCAAATCGATCAAAACACGCCATAAAAGCATTAGTAGTAAGTTCGGAAACTAATTCCAAGTGAACTGCTCTCGTGCACATGCACACGAAAACACAAAGATATGATTTGAAAGAAGAAGCATTACGACGAATGGAAGACTTAACGAGTAACGGTCCTGCAAAGTCAACTCCAACATGAGTAAAGGCACGAGTTAATTGTGCACGGGACGGAGGCAAATTAGACATAATGGGTTGAGAAGGCTTGGAATTAAATCGGAAACATGGTATGCATTGATGTATCCGTTGTCGTATTAACGATCGTGATCCTAAAATCCAGTATTTTCTTAGAATAAGAGCTTGTGTGGTAAGAGGTCTGGAATGCAAAGATAACGCATGATAGTGGTCGCAAATAAGTTTAGATAAAGCTGCCCTTTTAGGCAATAACAGAGGATGTTTGCTGTCATAGCTCAATTGTGAATGCTGTAAGCGACCGTCCACCCTAAGCAAACCTAGAGTATCGATAAACGGCGATAATTTTCTAAAAGAGGCGGAGAGAGGTTTTTTATTTTTTATTTGCAACAATTCTACTGCAAAAAACTGTTGTTGAACAAGTTTCACGCATGTTTGTGATGCATTATGTAATTCATCACGTGAAATAGGACCTTGAATTTTTCCCATGGGGTGGCGGCAATTATAAATAAAACGAATAATATATGCCGTTGCATATTGCAAGCGACTTAAAGAAGAAAAATTTCTCATGAATTCAGCAAAATCGCACTGTTCTAATGCAACCAGTAGTGTAGTAATTGATTTTAATTCAGGTACTTCACTCAAAGGAACAAAAGAATAGTTGAGGTTAAAACAAACATCCTTTAAATTAGATGCACCTTTCCACCACAAATCGTGGCGTAATAATTGAAAAGGGGTGAGTCCACGAGAAGTGACGTCAGCGGGGTTAAGTTCTCCGGAAACATGGTTCCATTGATCAATGGAGGTATATTCTAGAATTTGGCTTACTCGATTTCCCACAAAAGGCTTTAACAAATATGTAGACGTACGCAACCATGTAAGTACGACTTGAGAGTCTGAATAAAGTTTAGTTTCCGAAATAGGGTATGGAAATTTATTTGAACGCATAGAATGAATTAATTTGGCTAATAAAAGAGCTCCAGAAAGTTCTAAGCGTGGGATAGTAAGATGCTTTAGAGGAGCAACTTTGCTCTTGGCTTGTAAAAGATTACAATCTACAGATTTATCATTAACAACATACAAGTAGACACAAGCGCCGTATCCCCTTTCGCTTGCATCGCAAAATCCTAGTAATCGATAAGTGCCGTGAAAATGAGACAAGATACGAGGAACTTTTAGCTGGGATAACATAGTAATTTGGTTACAAAAGCCTTGCCATTCCTGACACCACTTATGATCAGGGGTATCATCCCAATCAATTTGTTGAACCCACAGTCGTTGTAACATATGCTTTACTACAAATATTACTGGAGTTAACCACCTTAAAGGGTCGAATATGCGGGTCATATAAGAAAGTACAGAGCGTTTTGTAAATTCACCTTTAAAGGGCATCACGTTATAAGTGAACACGTCTATTCCAGGGTTCCAGACTAAACCTAGTATCTTTATACCACTAACGTCATCAGAGAAAGGAATTAGAGTTTCTAATTCAGTTTGTTCGAAATCCTGTAACAATTCCTCAGAGTTACTAGACCATTTGCGCAACTCGAACTGGCCTAGAGAAAGAAGTTTTACTAGCTCGTGCTGTAGTTGCTTCGCTTCAGCAATACTTTCAGCACCGCTAATTACGTCATCCATATAGGTATGATACATAATAGCTTCAGAAGCCAGGGGGTAAGAGTTCCCTTCGTCTATAACTAATTGCCGAAGAACTCTTTGAGCTAAGAAAGCGGAAGGAGCTAAACCATATGTAAGAGTTCTAAGCTCGTACTCAGAAATGTTGTCTTGTGGAGTTGGTCTCCAAAATATATGCTGAAATTGACAATCTTGCTTACGAAGTAAGATCTGCCGGTACATCATGCGAATGTCCGCACAAACAGCAATTTTATGCGATCTAAATGTATTTATTATATCTGGTAAATTGCACTGTAATTTGGGACCAGCATATAATCTATTGTTGAGAGAAAGACCTAATGAATCCACGGCAGATCCATTAAAAACAACGCGTAGTTTGGTAGTACTACTTGTTATTTTCGAGATGGCATGATGTGGTAAAATATAATCGGATGGATTTTCGGTTAAAATCATATGACCAAGATCAAAATATTCTTGTAAAACATATTATAAGAATTTTGTTTTCCAGAGAACATGAAAGACGTTTTCTAAATTTAGATAACATTTATAAGCAATATGTCGATTGCTACCGAGAGGTTTAATATTGTTATTGAAAGGGAGAGCGACAGTAAAACGACCAGAGGCGTTTCGAGAATAATTTTCTAGAAAATGAGATTCACAAATAACATCTTCTGGAGAAAGAACTTTGGGCATTTTGACTTCTTCTAATTCCCAGAAATTCCTTATATCATTATCTACTGAATCAGAAATAAAAAGAGAAGTTGCATTAACTGCGGTGTTAACATTAGGAACCTGTCCCAATAGCACGTAACCGAATATTGTTTCAATAGCTACTGGTTGGCCAGGAATGATTCTAGTGCGATCAGAAAATAGCACTTCGGAACATATTTCAGCACCCAGTAGTATATCTACGGGCAATGATTTATGAAAATTTTCATCAGCAAGCTGCAAACATTTAAATTTATGGTAAATACGAGAAGGCAGTGAGCAACCGGGAACGTTTCCCGTTATTTTAGGAAAGATTGAAGCACAAAATTGAAATTGATGCTTCGAGTGATTAGAAAACAAAGTGCATATTACAGCTCCTTTGGATTTAATTGCAGAACCTGAAATGCCACCAACTTGGCGAAAATCATGTTGACGCTCCAACCCTAAGCGTTGGACACAAGAACTTGAAATTGCGTTGATTTGAGATCCGGAATCTAAAATGCATCTCACAGATTGTAATTTATTGTTTATATCTAAAACACGAGCTTCTACAGTACCTAATAAAACAGTGTAATTTTCTAGTGAATTTGTGACGTTGCATGTCGAAACAACTTCAGTTGTGAGTGCGGCTTTCGAATTGTTAGATTCGTTAATGTGTTCCCTAGTAAGTGGTTTATGCAACAGAGTATGATGAAAAGAGGAATGACACAACTTACATTTACCATCAGAATTACAATCACGAGGAGTATGACTGCCGAGGCATTTAAAACATCCATTTAAAGATTTAATAGCAACCTGACGATCGTCAACGCTAAGCTTTCTAAATGCCAAACATCCATAGATTTTATGGACTTCCCCACAATAGGGACAAATTATACTAGCGGTTTTAAACGCCACTGAAGTCTGCGAGTTTTTAACCAAGAAGGATTGGTTTAAACTAGATTTAAAGCGAAGGGGTGCACCTGGCCTTGGCGCTCTTTCCTTTTTAATATCTTCATAAAGCTCTGAAGTTTTGCTTTGCAAAGTTAAGAAATCGAACAGTTGAGTACAAGTAGGAACTGCCGAACCTATGTTTGAATCAAATGCGTTTTGAGTTTTGAATTCTAGGTTGCGATAGCATAAAGAAAACAATAAAAAGTCAGCCAAATCTTCAACTTTATTCGCTACCTTTAACGTGTTAACAGCATTAACATGAATATTAATAAAGCTCGAGAGCGATCCAGAGTTTTTAAATTGAAGTATTTTATTTAAGTAGTAGCTCGTAATTCTACGAGGTGAATTGTAGCGATCCTGAAGTTTCGTAAACGCTTGTTCATATAAATTGGCATCTAGAGCTAAATCCGAAATTAAAGCCAATGCCTCCCCCCGAAGAAGCATGCGCATGTAATGATACTTCTGGATTACGGGAATGTGATCGTTTTCATGGACTAAACTTTTGTATAACGTAATGAAATTTTGCCAATTGTCTAAACAACCATCAAATGGATTTATACTAAGAGGTTTTAAGTAACTGATAACAGGTTGAGATGCACTTGCGATAACTGCTGTATCGCCGGCAGAAGTAGAAGCCTTTTGCTTCATATCGAAAAACCGAGAACGAATAACATCTATTAAATTGTCGAAGGAAGATCTTTGAGAATTTATCTCATCCGTTTCTTCTACAGTGGAATTATAACTTAAAATTTTATCGTAAAGTGTATCGAGTTGTTGCTCGATACTTTGCATTCGAACATATCTCGCTTCGACTGCTGAAAAGCGAGTATCCGTTTTGATATAGTCTTGGATTTCCGTCGAGAAAAATAATCCTCTAATTTCTTTTGTAGAATGTTTCTGGTAGTCATGATTAAACGTTTGTTACGCACAAATAATACTTGCACGAATCTGAGATTAAGAGTACTTCTGAAGCAGAGTTTATTGTTTGTATACAAATACAAATGTCATTGTTTTAAACGTGTTGAATGGCAACGCGATAACGAAGTTATCTGACTAAAGTATAAATGCAGTATTTTTAAAAGTACACACGTGCAATTCAAACTGGAAACTTTTATAGCAATTTAATTATCTTTAAAATTAAAGAGTTATGATTATTCGAAATTACAATTAATGTTGGACATACGTATTTATGTGCTTGAATTGAGGATGTGAGACGAAGAACGAGATATAACGTAGTTCTTAATTCGGCTCGTACGGATCAAAAAGGTTATGTACACGCCTCTTGGAACGACGAGGGGCACAAATAGAAATTGCCTGGAGTGCAGTAGGCAGTAAACCAGGGTTTGTAAGGTAGAACGTGGACTGTAAGAGTAGAAGGAAATAATCATAGAATTGGAATACAAGTCACATAAATACTTAAAGCACTTACCGAAGCACAGACATCTGGAGCACTAACGCGGCACCTTTCAGTACTGTTTCTGGCCAGAGGTAAATAGGAACGGAGTCAGGAAATGGTTATTTTAGGAAAGAGATCAGAGAGTAATATTGAGAAATTGAATGAACACGTGCGCGTTTGCGGATGGTTGTTAATCGACTCTTTTAAATTATGGTATTCCTTATCTCGCCTGGCTTGATAAAGAATACCACGTTGGGAGAGCGAAATGGCGCGAACACTATTTGTATCTTTGTTTTTGATTTATTTTTCCCTCTTTTGCATACTAGTACATAAGTTTTATATTTGTGAACTTTCATACCGTATCTCTCAATTAGAATTGTTTCCATTGCACTAAGAGCAGCTTCTAACTCTTCTTTGCTAATACCGCTACATCATCTGCAAATCTAAACATATCAATTTTTTGTCTCTGCATTGTAATTCCAAATGTCTTCCTGCATTTGACATTATTCAATGTTTTTTTTATCTTTTAATGTGCAAATTAAAAATTAATGGGGAAGGGCACATCCCTGCCTCACCTCTTTCTTATAAACACTACCAATAAAATAAGCTTCTTCTCTTGGGACGGATGAGTTCGGGTAGGAGTGGTATCTGAAATCTTTGAAAATTTAACCAACTTTAATAAATGCATTTAATATCATTGACTCACAATGGAGCAGATCAACTTCAGGAAACGGCCGGTAAATTATGACCAATGCTCTAATTAAACTTAGTCCTTTATCAAAATACCTTTTATATAAAGTGAAAAATACTAAAAGTAATTTAGATCCTTAAACATACTGTGTAAGCAGAGAAACGATGTCTTTCTAAACTACTTTACATGGATAACCTAAGTAATATAACCGACGCAGGTAACGTAACCGTTAGTTCATTTACTAAGATAAACCATAACAAGTTAATGTAGGAATACCTTCTACCACGTTCACAAATCTGACTGCATGGTAAAACCCATAGTTTCTAATGAGAACAAAGCACCACACTTGCTATTTCGACAACGTAGTATAAAATTTATGGTATGATAACCGAAGTGAATTCTACGTCACCTTTCATGATTACCAATCGTAGTGATATTAGGTTATACTATTTAATAATGTGTTGAATGTTCTGATACAACCTCAAACCAATAACATCAAGCTTGCAAATATAATTATAATAAATCATACGTTAAAACATCCATGCAATGGCAGCCACTTAACAGTATTTTACATCGCGTCACGGATTTACGTTGCTGCTGCTAGTCTATACGTCTAACTGCCATGAATTCCTAACTTTGTCTGTCCCTTCACCTAACTCAAGTCTAACACGCATCCTAAGTTTGCTCACCTTCTGTTATAACATTTGCAACGAATTGTAACGTAAACAAATACTTATCATAAATTTTATCCCACAAACACTTATCTTTTAATGCCAAAAGCAGAGATTATTATGAAATATAAAACAAATAAAGGTAATTGGTATAATTATTATTATATTCATAAGCACGGCCTGGTACATCTAATATATACTTCTCATCGTTCCTGCTCTAATTCTTTTACCGCTGTTTGCTCTTTGTATAAGTTATGTACTATCCGTCTATCCATAAAACTCATTCCGATCTTTTTGAGTACTTCGAACATTTTTTTCCATTTAACAATGTCGAATGCTTTTCTAGATCTACAAACTCCGTATACATGCTTTTTCCTTTTTCTATTCTCAGAGTTAAAATAGCCTCCCGTGTTCCTCTGATTTGCCTAAACCCAAACTGATTTTCTCCTAGTATTTCTTCAGTTCGTTTCTCCATTCGTCTATGTACAATTCTAGTTAATATTTTTGACACGTGTGCTGTCAAAGTTATTGCACGAAAAGTTTCACATCTATCGCGCCTCTCTTTTTTGGTATACTTACAATAAAGTTACGTTTGAAATCTTTGAGTATCTTGCCTGGCTCATACATATAGCTTACAAGCTGGAGGAGACGCTCTATTACTGCTTTCTCAACGGTTTTTAGAGTGTCTGCTTGCACCTTATCTGTACCCGGCGCCTTACCATTTTTCAGACCCTTTAATGCTAATTCAAACTCATCTCTATGTATAGGATATCCCAAGTCATTTTCAATGTCTGATTCCTGTTCTAATGCTGTTAGTTGCTGTCCTGGATATGTTCTCTGTATATTCTTGCCATCTAACATCTTTCTCTACATTTTCTATAATGAGGCTTTCTTCCATCATCATTCATCATTTTGTTTTCGACCTTACCTAAGGTCGGTTTGTATATCTAACTTCTTTTTTTTTGGTGCTAATCTAAAAAGTTCTACATACCCTTCACAACCTAAATTTCTAATAATTTAACTAATATAGCTTGATCTAGGTCTTCCTCTACTCTTCTATCTTTTTCCTGTCTATATGGCTCTACATAGATATTTATTTATTTATTTATTTATTTATTGGAAATATACAGGCGTACGCCTAGTTACATATTTCCACTAAGCTAATTATAAATAATATGGTTTATTCATTTTTATATAATCCTTCGATGTAAGGAAATTATGCTTAATTGTAATGAATATTTTATAAATAAACATGACTTATATTTACAAATTATATATGTGTGTGTGTGTGTGTGTGTATGGTGTGTGTGAGTGTGTGTGTGTGTGTGTGTGTGTGTGTGTGTGTGTGTGTGTGTGTGCCTGTATTACGCAAGTACTTTTAAATTAATTGATAACTTCATACATCGTTTTCTTGAAATTTCGCAATGATTTTTCAAATAAAGGTATATTTAAGCTTTGTTGTAAATTATTGTATAGAGATAACATTTTTATGATAGGAGAATTTTTCCTAAGCTCTGTGTGATACTGTGGAATATGAAATAACTTTTTTAGTCTACCAGAATGGAAGGGTACATAGAACCCAATCTTACTCAAAATAACGGAGCAGTCAATGAGATTGTTGATTATTTTATACAAAAAAGTGAGTTTTATCACGACCCTTCGCTGTTCCAACTTAGTAACATTTAGCATTGATCTCGCAGAAGCATATGGATTGAAACCGATGAATGTTTTATATTTTTTAAAGTACATGTACGAAATAAATTTATTTTGCACCGTTTCTATCATTTGTGAGTGCTTAAGAGTCCCTGGATCCCAGACAGTGATTGCAAACTCAAGCTTTGATCTGACTAAGGTATCAAACAACACTTTAATACTTTCTGTATTCTGAAATTGCCGTGTGTTACGGATGATAAATCCCAGTGTTTTGTATGCAGATGAGCAAACTGTTTCGATGTGGCCGCCAAAATGTAAATTGCTACTAAATATAACTCCTAGATCTTTGATATTATTCACTTCAGTTAATGTACTATTTAGTAATGTATAATTATAGTTAATCTTGTTTGTTTTAAGCGAATAACTCATTTTAAAACATTTTGTAACATTTAAGTGTAACTTGTTTCTTTCACACCATTGTTGGACTTTGTTTAGTTCAGCCTGCATAGTTTTACAGCTATTCATATCTATCACTTCCTTAAATAGTTTTAGATCATCTGCATACAGTAAAAACCTGCAATTATTTAAAGCAAGTGGGAGATCATTGATGAATATCAAAAACATTAATGGCCCTAAATTACTCCCCTGCGGTACTCCAGATTCCACATCAAACTGTTTGGATATTGTGTTCCTATAGCAAACATATGCCTGTCTTTCTTGCAGGTATGACCTAAAAATTGTATCATAGTCTCAGAAAACCCAATCGATGCTAACTTTTTGAGCAAGACATCATGACAAACTTTGTCAAAGGCTTTTGTAAAGTCAGTATAGATAACGTCTACTTGTCCCCCGTTGTCTAGTACCTCGCTCACATAATCTACAAAAACGGTTAAATTAGTTTGAATTGATCGTTTGGGGATAAAGCCGTGTTGACTAGTATTTAATACAGACGACACATGATGGAAAATCTTTATGTACAGTATATGTTCGAAAATTTTTGCTGGCGTGGATAGAATAGAAATTGGCCTGTAATTAAGAATATTATTTACGGTACCCGATTTATGTATGGGAGTCACTTTTGCCAATTTCCACTTAGTGGGAAATATACCTGTTTCTAGTGCCAGATTAAATAAAGTAGTAAGAGGTTGCATGAATATTTCCATACAGCCTTTAAATATGTAAGCTGGAATCCCGTCTGGTCCTGCTGACCTCTTGGCTTTCAATCTTTTTATGGCAATTTTTACGTCGTCTTCGGTTATTAATTTTAAATTAAAAGTATCTGAAATACTACTGTTTAATTCCGGCTCATACTTTACTTTGTAACTTGATTTTTCAGTATATACAGTGGAAAAATATTCAAAAAAACCATTCATGCAAACTGATGGTTGTTAAAGACCACTAGCATGTTTGCATGATTCCCATTTATAAGGAAAAACATATTACCTAGTTATCCCCTCCAAAAAAGGAAAAGTCTTCCAAATCCCTTATATTTTTGCTTTATGGTTTTATATCCCTAAAATTCATTTTAATTGGTTTGTATGCTTTGTCTGTCTTTCCTATTTCCATCTTAGTTTGTACCTCTTTGCACTTTTCAGCAATCCATTGTTCTTTAGCTTTCCTGCATTTACGAATAATTTCCCATTAATGGTTTTGTATCTCTGTTTTCCTGTTTCATCTGATCTATTTTTGTATTTACGTTTTTGTTCTATTAAATTCAGAATGTCCTTTGTTATCCATGGTTTTTTATTTTCTATTTCTGTCTATTTCAACATATCTCTAGCCGCCATATCTAAACTGTATTTAATGTTATTCAATTCTGTTTCTACTTCCTTAGTATCAGAAATTTTGCGATATCTTTTAGCAGTTCATTTGACTTTTTTTCAAATCGTTTGGAGATATCTTTATCTTTTAGTATCTCAAAGTCAAACTAACTTTTTCGGTTTCTTTTTTCAAATTTTTTAATTTAAGGGCAGTTTTCATAATTACGGTGTTGTGGTTAGTGTCTATATCTGCTTCTGGGTAGCTTCTACAGTCTTCTAATTGATTCCTAAACCGTTGTCCAACAAAAATATAATCTATTTGATACCTTCCTATATCTCCAGGCAATTTCCACGTATATCGTCTTCTAACATGATTTTGAAATAATGTGTTTGTTATGTTTGAATTGTTCTTGTCGCAAAATTCTACCAGCCTATTTCCCTTGTCGTTTCTCGTGCCTAAACAAAATAATCCTACTTCGGCTCCTTCCCTTTTCTCACCTACCACTGCATTAACATCCCCCATAATAATTAAATTTTCATTCTTTTTATATATCTTAGTATGTCTCCTATATCTTTGTAGATCGCTTCTACCTCTTCGTCACTGTAATTAGAGGTAAGCATATATACTTGTATTATTACTGTATTTATCGGTTTAGATTCTAATCTAACTATGAATACTCCTTTGTTTTCTTGTAAGTATTTCTCTACACAGTGTCCTATCTTTTTTCGCATTACTATCCCCACACCCGAATTTTCCTTCTCTGCTCCTGTAAAACTATCTTAAAGTCTCCACTCCAAAAATCCATCGCCTCTAGTCACCGAACTTCGTTGGTCCCTACTATGTCTATTACTAACCTATTCATTTCAATTCTTAAGTTCTCTAGCTTCCCTACTTGCCTCATACTTCTGACATTCCACGACCCAAGCCGCAGAATGTTCCTGACTGTTTTTCTAAATTCTCTCATCACATCCTCCGAAGTAGTCCCCTCTCGGATTTCTGAATGGTGGACTATTTTATCTCCGGAATTTTTTACCTCAGAGGATGCCATCATCTTTAATAACAGTTTAAATACGCTGTGTACGTGGGAGGTAATGTGATGATTTCCTGTTGGCTTCTACATCGCAGTAATGTGTCTTTAAATGCCACGCCGACCCCTATGGTCCCTGCCAATGTAAGTACCGAAAGAGTCGCTGCTCCCTTTCGGAGACCTGTCTTAGTCTAATTCGCCACCAAAGACCCTAATAATTTGGTTAAACTTATAGTTCGGCTCTTTAAATCATCGGAACTCTGAAGTCGTTCTACCCGTTCTAGTAATCTAGAGCTTCGAGGTGCAGGTTCATTCAGAACAAATAAGATATGTATGGAAAGCAAAAAAGAAATAGAAGAAACAGAAGCGTAGGTTACGTTCTAGAGCATTTATGGGGAATAGTGCGGACTATATTATAAGCAGCTATAGGAAAAAAGAGAGTTAGACCTAGATAAGATTAATTCACTCAGATAATAAATAATACAGAATGTGGGAATTTCAGAGAAATGTGCAGGTTAGCTTGGAATAGGAAACGATGGAAGTACGTGTCTATTGAGGTCCTGAACTGAAAACCTTTAATGATGATGACGATATAACTCTTTTAAACAAACTTTTTAAAATTGAACTTGTGGTATTGTTAACAGTAGAATAAAAATTTTCTTGGTCAAATACATAAATGTGAATCGTTTTTGTTCTTAACCTGAACTCAACTATCTTCTTCCCATTAATAGAATACTACTTTAATTTTTTTCAATTGTAATATTTTCACATATGTGATTTTTGAAGGCTAAGTAAGAGGTGCAGTAGATGAAAAAGTATCGTAGATCTATTTTGTAAAAGATTATATCTAAATTACGTTTGTACACCGTGGTATTGTAGCTAAACCTCATAACTTTGAGATATTACCGAAAAACTCGGCCGAAGTACCATTTTTGCACTACAACACTGTCCCACCTTTCCAGCGCCCCAAGTGCACGTTGAAAGTACTGGGACTTTACACGACGTAATGGGAGAATAGGATTGAACATATCCGAACCAAAACAGTTTTGTTATTTTGGATGTCCAAGTCAAAAGTCATTTTGATCGTACTATATTAGGTAAGATAATGGCCACCCACATATTGCAAACACTTCTCTCAATCGTTTTGTAAAAACCTCCATCAATTTCTTGTCAGATCCAAAATAATTGTCGCAACCTATTGCCTATTAAATATATGTGTAAAGAAAAATGATGGTTTTATAAAATTCTTAACCTATAATCACAGCTCCCAGGAATAAATTAAAGGTTTCTTGATACACAATACCTCACGTCAATACCATCGCCTGACTCAAAAATGACAGAGATTAATTAAAATTAGGTATATCATTGTCTGTTTGGGTAGTTAAACGTATCTGCTGATTTGATCAAAATATACTCAATCCTTCTTTATGAGGCACTTTCTGTTACTGAAGCTTTTAAGTGTTTTTTTTTCAAATAACAATAAAGATACCTAACTTAAATCTTGATAATACAACTACACATACTACATTTATATCTCTAATGTGTAAAGTTTGTGTCTTACCAGCGTTTTTAGTTGTATTGGTACCTTTTAATTTCTTCATGCAATGTGTCTTCCAGTTTTCCAAAATCTACAAATAATTTAGTGTTATTGTAGTAAGAAAAGTTTGTTAATTCATCGAAGAGTATAAGCAATTGTATTAAATATTGTACTTTACTTTTACGCTACATACTATGGTGTACATGAATTTATGACTTACAAAAAACCACTAAATGTTAACAATGTTGTTTAACCCTTAAAATGCTGTGTACTTTTCAGCAACGCTAATAACAATATAGAACCACACGTTAAAAAATTGAAAGTGACAAAATAGATGTTTCACACATGTATTTATTGAAATAATTATGGTATAAAAACTAAATTAAATTTACTCTCTTTACAAAAAAATTAATACATCAAAATTCTAAACAATGGAATATACTCTTCATTCGTCATGGTCCAAGCAACACACAGTTTTCTTCTCTATTATTTCCACTCTATGATCTTTGCAGATGAACATTTGATAATCTTCGCAAGGAATACTCACTTTTCTGTCGCTAGATCTTGGACAAAGTCTGCATTGTCTTCGTTTCCTTGTCGCAAGTGCTGTTTGTGCTGCTTCTTAAGTCTGAATGGTGTTTACATAAACTGCACAGGAGTAGGTAAGTAAGGCCGGTTTGACCTCAAAACGGTGCACGCGTATTTTTTTCAATGTAACATACGCGTGCACCGTTTTGAAGCCAGGCCGGCCTTATATACTTTCAATGTAAAATACGTGTGAACACGTTTTGAAGTCAGACCAGCTTTATATTACTTTCAATGAAACATACGTGTGAGACTTCAAAACACACGTATGCTACGTTAAAAAATGAAAGTGCGTGCAGAAAAAATGTGGAGCTGTTTTGGATTCGGTTCTCTAGCGAGAAGTTATATAGTAGGTAGGCTGCGGTTCAAAGGTCTATGGATCGATAAGGGAGGCGGTGGTAGACACCACAACATACTAAGAGAGGCGGTGCAGAACACCCCTATCTTGGGAGGAGTGGTTGATTCGATCGCACCCATAATGATTTCCAGGAAGCGCTTTGGGGATTGTCTAAACACTGAGGACGCCTCCTTAACGGAGATCTCCATCTACACAGATGGTTCCAAAACAAATGAAGGTACCGGGGCAGGCATTTTCTCCGATGACCTAGACCTTCATGAAAGTGTTGCGCTGGGCAGGCTGGTAACTGTCTTCCAAGCGTAGGTCATAGCCATCATGCATGGCGCTAACGCCATACTGGAACGTGGAATCCAGAACAAAGCTATACGCATCTTGAGCGATAGTAAAGCAGCTCTTCTGAGCTTAAACAAACAGAAGCTTCTCTCGGGGGTGGTATACCAATGCCATCGTGTTCTCGAGCTCGCTTCTGATACAAACGCCCTTGAACTGGTTTGGATCAAAGGGCATTCAGGAGTACATGGTAACGAACAGGCAGATTCTTTGGCGAGGCAGGGAGCGGCTCGGGGTTTTGTCGACCCTGAGCCATCGGTTGCTATTGCGCCATCGGTGGTGTTCTCCATGATAAAACAAATAACCCACCGCCGTCACAAGGATAGGTGGGCTTGTACATTGCTGCCGGAAGGCAAAATGTTTATAAGGTCTCCCATGACCATAATAGAAAAATTTGTCATACGCTTGCCAAGACAGAAACTACGGCTACTAGTAGGTATTCTGTCCGGGCATTGCACTTTAAGGAAGCACCTGCACAGGATGGGTCTGTCAGACAACCCCACCTGTCGCGGCTGTCAACAGGAGGATGAGACGGCGGAGCACATTCTGTGCACCTGTCCGGTACTCGCCCGACTTCGAGGATCCATGCTGGGGGACTTTTGGCCCGAGAAGGCCGGAATTCGAGACACCCCCTGGTCCGACATCCTCAAATTCACCTGCAAGGTCGGGTGGTTGAGCTATGAAGGACCAACCTAGGGCAAGGAAGGCAGCACAATGAGCCCACCAGGAGGCCTAAGTGCGCGTGGCTTTAAGTCACCCTTCCCAATTTAATCAATCAATCAATAGTAGGTCAGATTCATAATATCGCATCTAAGTTAATTGCATAAAGAATGCTGTATTTATTTAAATTGGATTCTGATTTGTTTTCACTTTTGATTAGAGGCTGCAAATACACATAAGCCTGTTTGACTTTAAAACGTGTCCACACGTATGCTACGTTGAAAAGTGGCCAAAGGCAGACAGACTGATTGCTTCAATTTCTCATTCTCGTTTTTAAAAAATAACAAGTTGTAGTTATTAAATCGCGAACACAGTTATCTGCAAGAAATAAATACTGATTCGTCAAAGACAGACTGATTGCATCAATTTTTCATTCCCGCTTAGCGAGAAGTTGTAAAGTAGATCAGATTCAAAATATCACACACGTATGCTACATTGAAAAAATGTAGGTGCGTGCAGAAAAAATGTGGACTGCTTTGAATTCGGTTTTCTAGCGAGAAGTTATAAAGTAGGTCAGATTCATATTATCACATGTAAGTCAATAGTATAGAGAATGCATAGTTTAATTAAAGTGGATACTGAGTTATGTTTTTATTTTTGTTTAGAGGCTGCAGATACACATAGGCCGGTTTGACTTCAAAACGTGTCCACACGTATGCAACATTGAAAAAATGTAAGTGCATGCAAAAAATGTGGAACTGTTTTGAATTCGGTTCTCTAGCGAGACGTTATAAAGTAGGTCAGATGCAAAATATCGCATCTAAGGCAATTGTATTTAATTAAAGTGGATTCTGATTTGTTTTTTACCTTTGTTTAAAGGCTGCAAATACACATGGGCCGGTTTCAATTCAAAACGTGTCCACACGTATGCTACGTTGAAAAATGTAGGTGCATGCAAAAAATGTGGAGCTGTGTTGAATTCGGTTCTCTAGCGAGAAGTTATGAAGTAGGTCAGATTCGTAATATCACATCTAAGTCAATTGTATAAAGAATGCTGTATCTAATTAAAGTGGATTCTGATTTATGTTTTTACTTTTGTTTAGAGGCTGCAAATACACATAGGCCGGTTAACTTCAAAACGTGTCCACACGTATGCTACATTAAAGAAAATGTAGGTGCATCCAAAAATGTAGCGCTGTTTTGAATTCGGTTCTCTAGCGAGAAGTTATGAAGTAGGTCAGATTTATAATATCATGCTGTATTTATTTAAATTGGATTCTGATTTATGTTTTTACTTTTGTTTAGAGGCTGCAAATACACCTAGGCTGGTTTGACTTCAAAACGTGTCCACACGTATGCTATGTTAAAAAATGGCCAAAGGCAGATAGACTGATTACATCAATTTCTCATTCTCGCTTTTAAAAAATAACAAGTTGTAGTTATTAAATCGCGAACACAGTTATCTGCAAGAAATATATACTGATTTGTGAAAGACAGACAGACTGATTGCATCAATTTTTCATTCCCGCTTAGCAAGAAGTTATAAAGTAGGTCAGATTCAAAATATCACACAAGTATGCTACGTTGCAAAAATGTAGGTTCGTGCAGAAAAAATGTGGAGCTGCTTTGAATTCTAGCGAGAAGTTATAGAGTAGGTCATATGCAAAATATGCTAAGGCCGGTTTGAATTCAAAGCGCGACCACTCTGCAAATACACATAGGCCGGTTTCAATTCAAAGAGTGTTCACTCTTGTGATAGATTAAAAAGTAGGGTAGCAAAATACGCAGATGATGGTAATCTGCTATATAAAGAGACTGCTCCTAATATTAATTTAATTAGTCGAAGTTTACTGCATATTTACATACTTACATATACAAACATGTATATAATTGATATTCAGGGATTTAAATACAAGAAAAACGAGTTTGTATGCAAAGAGATTGCGGTTTTGCACTTGATGGAAGGCGCTGTTTGGCATCAAAATTTTAAACTGCTAATGGAGTCTAGTTGTTTGAGCTAAGATCATATAAAATATAACGACTGGGTGACAAGGAATATTCATAGTATTTCTTGCGATTAACCTTCAACGGCTGGAATGGTGTCATCATATATAGCGCTTTATTTGAAACAAATTATCAGACCCGGTGAAGAAGTTTGTGCAAAGGGTCTGGAAAAGAAAAAATGGATGGGAACCGATATCGAAATGGAAAAGACTACGTATGCCGCACACTTGAGAAGCAACAGACACAAAAATGCAACAGTTACCGCTACTGGCGACGATGGTGTAGAAATGGTTAGCACAGCGTTTAACAACCGTATGGCTAGCTATTACATAAAGAACGCCAATGTCGACGATGGAGTGTTCCAGTTTCTTTGGAAGCAGAAAGAGCAGTTTATTCGATTAATTAATGAAAAAAGAAGACAACATACAGCAATAAAAGTCTATTGCGAACTCTACGGCGTCTACACAAAAATGGGGGAAAAGACTACCGATGTGAAATCCCTTAACACAAAAAATATGGCTATAACATCTTCTAGTAATCTGGAAAATATGTACGAGGTCTTGTAACAATTTTATTTTTGAATTAATAAATCTCTTCATTAAAGGTACAACAAATGTTTTAACACCTTTATTTAGTAAAGTCGTAATACGTTTAACAATTAAATTACATTTAAATAGCATCTTGAGTCGTTAGTCTATTTGTTTTGGATGTCGGTGTGCTCCACAGCCACTCGCACGCGCGTTGAGAGGATTGACACCCCCTCCCTTGGGATCCTCCCATCATGCGAGAGCGCGGGACAAGCACTCGGCCATAGATAAAAGCAGCAGCAACATGTATAATAAAAGAATGGCCAGTGACCTGCGGGTCGGTTTAATTGTGTGACACACTTTCTGAATAACGGTTGGTAATGTATACTCGTTATTATAGTATCTAATTTGAAAATTTGTTTAGCGCAAAGAAAACTTAGGAACGCAAAATTTAGGAACAAAAATTTAGGAAGATTACAACTAAGATTAGACGATGAAAGATTACGTTACACAGTCTAGGGAACAAGAATTTAGAACTTTGAATCAACGTTAAGAAAACTACATCACTTTAACACGTGTATTTAGAGGATGGAAAGCAGATCTAATTAGTAGGAGGCCGTTTGTTGCTCCGAGCCAAGATACTACTTTGATTTGATATTTGCAGTAAATTCCGCACGGCGATGCACTTCCCAATCCTGTAGAGGAAAGCCGTTTTGTCTGGTTCGTAGTAGCTTTAAGAAATTCTGTTGTGCTTCATTCTGAATGCACGTTATTTTGCTTCGATACGTAGAAATACGATTTTGTTATTCACTTCATTTGTTACTAGGCTGGATTTTCCAGTATCAAATTTAAATTTCACTCAGTTTAATGTGTAGGTAACAACACGTTGCTTCAGCATAACCTAACAGCTGTTGTTACGTCACTTGTTTGTTTGAAATATGCTGCTGACACTTGTATCATCGGAAGCAGATGTTTAGTATTATATTACTACCACCTTTGAAAACGAGAATATCCTTGAGAACATTCTCATTTAAAATGAAATTAGCACATTTAACTTAACGAGAAAATTTTGTTTTTTAATTTGTTATAATGTAAAATTGTTATAATGTAACCGACCGAATCAGATCTGAATGGGTTAGAAAATATTAGTGTAACCAGTTACACTTTGTTGTTATATATTTGATCAAGAATCAGGTTGATAAACCTTACGTTAATTTTTTAAAGTAATTCAAATAATTATTTAATTTTATTGCATTGAATTTTATTTACAGAAAAAGAGATTCCTTCTAGTAAATTATTAATCCAAGCTTAAAGTTTTTTATTTTGATCAAGTATGATCAAACTTAACAACCAAAAAGCAATAAGAGTTGAATTTTGATGCCACCCTTATGTAGAAAATATTCTTTTTGCATTTTTAAGCATATTTGAGGGACACAAACAGTGTTCCCATTTTCTATGTGACTTAATTATTATTCTTTCTTACAGGAACAGCGTCTTATTCTGTTAAGACAGGTTTTTGTCAGCGAAGGCGATCTTTTTTTCTTTGGGTCTCCACGTCCGCCCTTAGAAATATGCCATGCTATTAACATGAATTAATCTGGACTTGGTGGCGCCTGTTTGTTTTAGTTTGAGTGTGACCCCCCCCCAGGTTTTGACTTACCCCCCCCCCCCCATTGCTCATAGCTCTACCCAAGGAATAGACCCCTAGTTATGTCGGAAGACTTTGTTTTGCTGACACCCAACTTCTAAAGTCAGATATAAGTATTAAAAAGAGAAACGCTAGTAAATACCAATAAAAAAGTTTCACTGGCACCCATGCTTGGGGCTTGCCATATATTTGATTAGAAAAAATTCGTTACACTGGCTCACAACGTGGGGCTGGTGCTTTTAGTGCAGCAAAAGAAAATTCGCATCAGTCTTAAGCGAAACCATGAGAACAAAATGAGACGAATTTAGAACACGTGGGGTCGGTTGGTCTTTGGAAAATTTGCTCTATTTAGAAATAAATATTAATAAGTATAAGCCGATGTGAAGACATTTAGGTTAAAAATAAAAACTGTGAATATGTATTTAGAAATGTGGTTTACAAAATTTAAACTGTATTAATAGAAATTGTCTGTAATAAAAAGTTTTAGGAATAGTTTTTAGATTTTTTTAGGTATGAGCTGCAGAAAGGTTATAATTTAGAGGGCATGTGTGTGCAAATGGTAAGGGGTGCTCCGATTTTAAATCTATTTAGAGACTTGGATTCTGCGAAAAATTCTAGATTAATTTGATGTGCCGTATGGTTAAAAATTTATGTGAAGGGTCAAAAGATCGCTACCGTTAAAAAAATCTTAAAGTGGAGGTAGCTCCCTGGGGGTGACGCAATCTAAGAAATTCCTAGCGATTAGGGTAGCTGAGAAAATTCTAATATTAATTGATGCCAAACAAGGTACATTTATCTCGTGGGCGGAAATGTGGAGAAAGATTTATCTCGCAGAGGATATGTATGTAACTCTGTAAGGGATGGTCCTTTTTTAATTATGTATACAGATTTGGATGTACGTAAAATTCTAGACTAATTTGATGTGCCGGCTAGTTAAAAATGTAAAAGGACGGTCAAAAAATCTTAAAATGGGGGTAGCTTTCTGGGGGTGGTGCAATCTAAAAAATTTAAAGAGATTGGGGTAGCTGAGAAAATTCTAATATTAATTGATACCAAACAATATAGATTTATCTCGTGGGTGCGGTGCCAATAGGCACTGAAAAGTATCTCGAAAATGTTAGGGGTTAGGTTACCGATTTTTTTAGGGTATGGATGGTTGGGGTAAAAATCCCACAAGGCGGTCCACAAGGCAAGAGCAGGAGGAAATTCATCTCCCTCATTTCCTCCTTATGTGAATTTACATGTAAATTGGTCCAGATGAGTGAGGAAATGAGAGATTCTGAATGAAATGAGGCGGTAGATTGCCTGTATTACATCTGCTTCCATATCTACAAACACAAATAGTTTTTACGTACATTGAAAAGGTAAGAATACAACGAACCCATTTTTATAAGACTACAGGCTCAGCCTACAGCAGTTATATATTTACAACACAATACAACTATATACAGTAAATCTATTTACAACACGTCACGAACACTACACTATTATACGTAGAATAATAGACTCTGAAAGTGCAAATTTAACCATGCACAAACCAAGCCTTGTCAATTGCGTTTCATACGCTTGACCTTCGGCAAATAGAGCAGGTTATTGTTAGTACAAAGAACCACGACGCTTTACATTAGACCTAAACTACCCGTTTGACTTCACTAAACTCAAGTCTTTATTGTGCCAAATGATGTGGGTTTTGTAAATGTGTCCGTTACAAGGTAAATTTATTAACAGTGTGTATGCGAAGTGCAATGTAAATGTTTTGAGTTAATGTCTTATGAAAGGGTCTAAAAAATGTTTAGTTTAACATTATATTAGGCGCCGTTACCAATATTAATTCTTAGTTATGCGATACCTAAATAAGTAGTGTATATCATCTATACAGTTACAGAGAACAGATGAATTTCTATATCTTGGGTTCAAGATATTATGTTTTACAAAAATTGTTTATTGTTTTTGCTTTCTTCTGTCGCATAATGATGCCATTTTTTGTACGCCCAAATGAACCTTGTATACGTACAAGTACGAGACAGGGGGGCACGACCCTCCTTTGCTCTGCAGTGACGACGCCACTGTCACTGTACGGCTGTGAAATAGGGACAGTAGGAGAAGCAGATAAGAGAAAGGTAGATGCCTCTTGGAATATGGTGTTTCAGAGGTATGATGATGATAGCATGGACAGACAAAATAGTTACAAAGAGGTGTTAGAAAGGTATCTATGGAAAACAAACAAAAATGGGAGAAATAGAAGACAAGACACGTTTTATGGTATTTTGGGAATAGTGCAGAATATATTACAAGCAGAGATAGGAAAAAAGAGGGGTGTATGTAGACTTATTGCACACAGATACTAAAAGATATAGACTGTGGGAATTTTGGGGAAATGTGTAGGTTAGCTCAGAATAGGAAACATTGCAAGTACGCATCTAACCAGTTCCAGGACTGAAGACATAATGATGATTTATTGAAAAACTTAATTATTTAAAATAAATAAACATTTTTTTATGATTTTATCTTAAATATAATATTTATTTTTAAGCGGCTATCCCATGTTTTTATTTCAATATAGGTTTGATCCTTTATCGCCGAAAAGTTGCCGACCCATGACTAGCGTACTCGATAAAATAACATTAAACAGATAAGTAAATTTCTGGGGTTTATCGTGTTCTAGCGAATAATACATAACAGTGCAATTCATTAGGCTTTGAATCCAATGAAATCACCATTTCATGATTGGTGTCTAAATTTCATTCGAAAAAGAATTAACAATTACCTTTACAAGAAAAGCATAGCAAAGTCACGCGCTGTGTAAAGTGTAATTAATCTTTACAGAGATGCGATTGATGTAATACGAAATACTTCTGATGATAAATTACATTCTTGTTATTATAAGTTTTTATTGGCGGTAATGGAATTGTTTAGTGAAACCATAGGTCATAGACTATCAAAACTTAAATTGTTTAGCAATTCTCTTACTTAGTTATGTAGCAAGTTTGTAAATATAGAAATTTGTGTTAAGTCTTTGACGTATATGGTCCGGTTACTTGTACAATAAAAAATTTTCAATAATAACAAATCTTGAACTACTCTGTTTTTAGAACTTACTTTGTTTATTATGTCGTCGCGTGATGTAATTTTGGGTTTAGTTTGTATTCAAATGTTCTTTATCGTTTTGGAGGGAGTTTGTAGGTTGTCAGTTTGGGACATATTAAATTATACAGCTGGTCAGCAGGCACTACCTTTTGTTGAGAATAATCTCCAAGAGACGTCAAGTGAGGGCGTATGGCCTTTTAAGTAATGGTTTAATATCGATATGATTTCGATCAGTTTATAAAATCTTAAGGTTTTAGGCAACCCTCTAACTGTAACACAGCTATTTGCGTACTATTTATGCACTATTTACGTACAAAGTATCATTATTAATTGCGAAAGAAATATGCCTAGACGTGTTTGTAGATAAGAATTATGTTAACTGTTTTATTTAAAGATGACATGACGCTTTATATGATAAATGTTGAACCGCAAGCTGATAACTGCGTAACGGTGACTAGTTAAGATGCATGGGAAACTGCTGCATAATTGAAATCCACGAATTTATATCCGCACAGACACGTCGCTGACGTGTGAAAAAGAACATCACAAAGAGAAGATACCACTAAGGTGGTAAGGAGGAATAATAAAAACGAAACAGAAGTAAACGCGCAGTTAGTTACGAACCAAGAGAGTTCGAAGTATGTTGTAGGACGAATAGGTTACAATATGATGATGTGAATAATTGAACAAGTAAAGATGTTCTAACACAAACAAATGCTAAAAGTTTAGAGTAAACATAACAGGACGGTAAAATAAGATTCGTCCGATAAGAACGGTCTCGATTTTTTTAAAGCAAGGGTTGAGCAACTTGGGAATTTTAGAGAGAGAATATGAAATTAAAAAAATTGTCACCGACATCAACGGATTTTCTGCTGTGTTGATGTCAGCTTGAAATCAGCAAAAACCAAAAACTGAGTTAAACGTTTTTAGTTAACCTTTAATTACTCGCGCACTATATTTTCACGCTACTAATCACGCGGTGTACTTTGTACACCGCTGCATTTTATATATCATTACATTTTATAGGGTAAAGAAATTTTTAATCAGTTTCATTAATAAATAAATTCAAGTACACATTTTATTTGTTCTCAGTATCATGTAGTGCCGTGTGCTTATAGCCTAAATTTAAGGTGCGTTAACCTGGCCTCCCTTACAATTTCTGATTGTGCTCAAAATGCTAGCGCAGCATAATTATACCTAGTGCATCCCTTAGCAGAGCTAGCGAAGCAAAATTGCCGTATTTAGAGGACTAAATCGGTTGGAAATAGTTAGAGTACTACCGCAGGTTACTTAGACCTAGCGCAATCTAGCGCACCTGAAATAATAGGTAGCGCAGGCATACAAACTTCATTATTTTAGCTTTTTATCTGGTGGGACAAAGTCAATGTTAGCCCCTCCATGCTGGAGGAACTAAATCATACTGCTGACGCAGATTACATAGGGCTAGCTCAACCTAGCGCACTCCAAGAGATAGCTATCACAAGCACAGGAGCTCTATTACAGTTACTTATTTCTGTGGGTCTTTAGTAATTATTTACAGTTGTTTCTAAGCAACTCGCTTTTAACATTTTTTGTGCTAATCTAGGTGTCATACACCTGCGAAAACGAGAATTCTGTTTTGTAAATCTGAATACGTTTATTGGAAGAGGAAATCCAATCAAAAGCAATTACATTATTTACGAAATTTTCAAGTTAATACGAATTCTTATAACACTAATTTCTTTAATATAACCATTATGTTCCGCTATAGTGTGTTAAACGAACAGAATCGGTAAACAAAACAATTGGATAGGTGCGTTAACCTGCTCTCCCCCCACCCCCCAATGTCCAATTGTGCTCAAAATGCTAGCGCAGCTTAATTAGACCTAACGTAACCTAGTGCACCCTTTACTATTGCTAGCGTAACAAAATTAGCGCATTTAGGGGAATAAATCGGTTGGGTGCGGAGCTACATTAACTTTACTCCTCCATTTTGAAGGCATTTAGTTATATTGCTAGCGCAGGTTACTTAGACCTAGCACAATCTGGCGCACCCAATACCAAAGCTAGTGCAGCAAAATTACTGCATTTAAAGGATTAAATCGGGTGAGGGACGGGGCTAGATTAACGTTTCCCGTTCCATGTTAAAAGTACTTACTTATAATGCTATCGCAGGTCACATAGAGCTAGCGCAACCTAGCCCCCCCGAAAAAATACCTAGCATAGGCATAAAACCTACAATCTGGTTGCTTTTTTTGGTGGGATAAACGTATATCCATTCGTGGTGTGTCGATCTCTACGATGCGAATCAATTTTGTTTCACGCTTCTAAAGCCCATCCGATTATTTTGTTTACTGATTCTGTTTGTTTAACACACTATAGCGGAACATAATGGCTATATTAGAAAATTAGTGTTTTAAGAATACCTATTAACTTGGAAATTTCGTAAATAATGTAATTACCTTTGATTGAATTTCCCTCTTCCAATAAAAGTATTCAGATTTACAAACCGAATTTTCATTTATGCAGGTGTATTAGACCTAGATTAGCAAAAAAAAAGAATGTTGAAAGCGAGTTGATTGGAAACAGCCGTAACTAATTGCTGAAAGCCCTCAGAAACAAGTAACTGTAATAGAGTTTCTGTGCTTGCGCTAGCTATCTCTTGGGGTGCGCTAGCCCTATGTAATCTGCGCTAGCAGTATGATTTAGTTCCTCCAGCATGGAGGGACTAACGTTGACTTAGTCCCACCAAATAAAAAGCTAAAATAATGAAGTATGTATGCCTGCGCTAGCTATTATATCGGGTGCGCTAAGTTGTGCTAGGTCTAAGGCACTCTAACTAAGTATTTCCAACATGGGGGGGGAGGATAACGTTAATTTAGCCTCCCCCCAACCGATTTAGTCCTTTTGCTGCGCTAGCTTTGCTAAGGGGTGCACTAGGTTGCGCTAGGTATAATTAAGCTGCGCTAGCATTTTGAGCACAATTAGACCTTGGGGGGGAGGGCAGGTTAACCCACCTCTCAATTTAACAAACTTTGTACGTACAGATACTTAACTGACTTACTACATTTTGTTGCAGTCATACGTAGTATACCAAAAACTTGAGTTGCTAATTTACAACATAGCATAATTCATTAACATAATGTATCGGTGTCATTTTCCTTAGTCTAACAAATTGAGTTGCTATGTTGTAATGAAGTAATTTGTTAATAATAGCACAAACACTACTGTGAAATAAATGTAGCAACTGATGTACTATCTAAATAATTGCTGTAACTTAAAAATTGATATCAGATTGTGAAACAGCGCAAAAAAATTGCAAACTATAATTATGTTTCTTGTTCTCAACTTTTGTTAAACATATGGCTGGAATGCATCTATAAATTTTAGTCTCCTGTTAAAGTTGGGTAAAAATGGGTTACTAAGTTTTAATAAAGTAGGGCAGTCTTTATGCACTACGTATACAAATTTTTATAACAAATACTTACCGAATCCATGTACATGTCGAACGCTTTTTTAGTTTCTTTTGTTTTTTTTCCAATGGCTGATAACCCAAATATTGTATCAGAGTAGTACCACACGCTAGTAATGCGTAACGTTGACGCCATTAACAATCTATGAAATATAATTTTTAGAAAATGTGTCGTAAGATAGTACTTACTTTTTGATCAAATTATATATAGTATGCGTATCAATCGAAGCAGCTCCATAACAGTCCATCAAAGAATCTGTAACGAATTAATTTTTTTATTAGAAAGGTTTTTGAGTAACTATTTGTATATAATTGTATATATAATCGTTTCAAGTGTTTAATTACCCATGATATTGTTCATTGCAAATCTTGATAGCGGTTCTTCCATATCGAACATTCCTTTTCCTACCTTTATCTCTAAACTGCTAACTAGCCTTCTTGAGTGATAGCAGAACGTATCAAAGAAGTCATCCAAAAACTTTTTGTTAAAGCTTGGAGCTATCAGTTTACGATGGCGTTTCCAAATATCAACTAATGGATAAAATTATCTAAAAATTTTGCACTAAGAGGAAACTAATACCTGGTACTGTTGCCAAACCGCGACCAGTGATTGCCTGTAGTATTTTATACACATGCGGTTGCTTTTCCAAAGCGTGTGGACTATTTAATATAATTTTCAAATCTTCAGGATCAAATACGTGAACTACTAAATGTGGTCCAAGCCAAAGCCTTTGAGGTGATTTATAATATAAAGTAGTTTTTTGAACAGCTTCAACAACGTCTGAAAGTTGAAATCACCCTATACCTATAACAAAAAATGCACTTACCTGTATTTGGCATCAAACACTTCAGGATATCTCCTATAATAGGTAGCGAAGGTGGTCCATTAAATTTAGCTGCTAATTTGTAAAGCCTTTGTCGCTTTACAAGAAATTGGATGTAACCTATCAAGACAACTAGAATGATTGCGAAAAGTGCCTTATTTGCTGTAAGTAAATCTTCCATTGCTATAATATTCAAAAGCATTTTAGTAACGCTTTAAGTAACACTTAAGTTATAGCTGATAAAATAACTGCCATTATTCGAGAAAGTTATCCGCGCCAACCATATTATACCAATACGGATACTAAACAATACTTAATGATCAAATGGCATCCTCTACTATCTACCCAGTTTTTGAAAATAATTGACGTAAAAAACCTCAATATGTATTCCTTTTAAAACTGTGTACGTCGATAATACCCTTGCGAAATTAAAAAGAAGTCTACTACACTTTAGAGACTATTTACTGCTTTTTCTACTTAAGGTTATAATATATGTATCTACTCTTATGGAAGTAGACGTGCAAGGAGGCACACACACGCACACATACACCAAGACATAATTGCCGCGCGAAGGCAAGAGGACGAACACGAGTTCACGCACGCACACGCGCATACACAATCTTGCTCGCAAGCACATGCGTACGCACACTGCACATAAGGATGCAAGCAAGCATACATGTGCGCGTACGCATGCGCACAAACACAAATTCACACAATTTCGCAATTGTGAAAATGGTTTCAAGCGATATAAAATAATTAAAGCAGTCAGTGTATATATTCCTGTAATCCCCTTTCTTTGAAGTGGAAGCTAAAGAGCGCTGTGCCAACGGCCTTACGTTGGAACGCAGCTAAAAGAATGCTGTGATAGCACCTAGCGTTGGGCGTCACTAAAAGAGTGCTATGATAACGCTTCGCGGTGGACGTCACTAAAAGAGTACTGTGACACAGTCGAACTTTGGTTCGCCGCTAAAAGAGAGCTGTGACAACGGTACAGCAAAGTGTAAATTTGAAATTATTATCTTATCTTCATCTGGAGACATTAGTCACCGCTGATGTAAGAATTTACACCGATTTGGCGTTATAGCGATCTAATCTTTGTCAGTTGTCGTGATTTGTTTATCTTAGCAACGTCGTTTATCCTCTTCTAGCGCAAGATGCAAATGTTCGCGGTCTCATTATTTGTAGTGCGTAAACCTATTAAACCGCGTTCTTATCTTATCCTTTATAGCAATTTAGAAACCGTTCCTTGAATAGAACGTCTATTCATTGATACAAATAATCCACTTATTTAATGACTTTTAAAAACAATTGTTACTAAAGTCATGTATAAAGTAGATTCTGGAATTAATATCTTATTTAAATCTCATAGTGTTATTTTTAAAGAGAATTGATATTATATTTTTGATATTATCTACATACGAAAGTCAATTACATAATTAAAACTTACAATTGTGTTGTTATGTTTTGCAAGTGCAATAAGATTGATATTGTTCTTACGGTAAATGAAGCGAATATTTTACACACGGAAAATTATTTGGTGTCTTTAATAACAGCGCCGTCGCTATCTTTTTTAATAACGCAAATAAAATGAATGGTTTTGTATGTATATTTTAAAATTGAACTTAGTTTTATTAAGAATAGAATAACTATGTACACACTGTTTAAAATAGGGCTTTTTAAGTTTATAATCTTTTCACACTTTGCAATAAATGTAATACACGGAATTTACATATATATATATATATATATATATATATATATATATATTTAATTCTGTAATTATAAGGTTAATTTAGGAGTAGGTTAAGTCATAGGGGTCGTACAATAAACAAGAGAAACTCCCAAGTAACAAAAATACATAATTACAGATATTAGAGGAGCAAATAGGTCATTATAAATATTATTAATCGAGAGCACACTGTATATAGCAGTACAAACGATTAAAACGTATATCCAAGTGTAGATACGAGCAAAGATAGGAATTTAAAAATGTAACGAAACGGAATGAAACTAAATCAGTGAAAAGCCTGTATGAATTGGCAAAATAATTATTCAAAAAGTGCGTTAATATAATCATCTCAAACACACGCAGAAATTATGCATTATTTAAAAGCGTACGTAATCTAAAAGTATCACATTTGTTCAAAAATCCAATTTATTAGGAAATAAACAAACACCAAATTTATTCCATTCAGATTAGAATAAGACCAACAACAATAGTACGTGATTTGTTGGACGAAGATTCCTGAGATTTCTGAATTAAATAGGTATTATAATGAATTACGTGACTTTCTTAGCATCGCTTCATACGATTAAACTAAACAATTGGCAAACTTTTCCAAAATAACAAGAAATAAGACACTTGTCCTCGCCCAGCACGTAAGGTCAACGAATCACAAACAAAAGGGGCCGATCCTATAAATATCATGACAACTGAATATCGAGTTAGTATACTTTAGAAACTGGGCAGTCACTATACTTGAAACTGCTATATATTTACATAAATAGTAAATTAAATTAAATTAAAAATTAAAGAGTGTGAAATTGAGCAAGCGATCCGTTCTACGTAAGTAGATCAGATTTAGTAAAATTATATCATTTCTAATAATAAATAAAACAGGGCTTTTAATTACCATCTTGATCACCACTTTTAATTGCCATCATAATCACCACTCTTAATTGCCACTTTTAACTACAATCTTAAATTGCAATCGACATAACGATCCTAATAAAGATTCCTGTTAATTACGATCTTAAATACAATTTTGGTTAAGAGACCCTGGAGAATGCTACCTGTTCAAGCAATTTGATAAAAATGGTAAATAGTCTATTATGAAAATGAAAAACCTTTCATTAGAATAATCTCACCAATAACGATTTGAATACTAATTTGGCTGGATGTCGACTTCAATTCTGGGCAATACAGAACACCTTCTAAACCACTTTAGGTTACATATTTTGATTCGATGTATTTCTAAAAATGTTTTTATCACAATAATAATTCAAAGTGTAAGAGCCGACAAATTGGGGTTTCTTGTATAAATTTATGAAAAGTAATAGACATGTCGAAATGATTCAATAAGTTTCTAAATGTAATAAAAAGCTCGTTTTGCTGGCTTGATTTTCCAAAAAATCTGACAGATGTATATGTATAATTTAAAATAGGGGAGAAGATACTTAACAAGGTTGTAAATATTTAATCATTATACTGTGTATTGTGGAGGTGCTTTGTTTGATTGAATCAGCTAGTCGAGGCAAAGAAAATTATAAATTAACATTTTAACAAGTGCTTGTTAACCCTAAATAAAATAACACAGCATTTATATGAAGCCCAACTGTGGGGCGAATATCACAGCATTTATATGGTCTGCTCAAGTCGTGGGGCTAAATATTAATATAACAACAAGGGGCTAACAGGGGTTAACACAGCATATATATATATATATATATATATATATATATATATTCTTCTACCTACAACTTTACTTTTGCTTGTTTGTTTACTCCACCCCTCCGCCCTTTTATTTTTATTTATAATAAATATATCTGATTATAAACTTTACTACTTTATTTATTTAAACAAAATTTGCTACACGACTTTTGTCGTCGTCCTTATTTTTTTTAGTATTCAATAAATGACTGATATTCGAGGTGCTTTAGCAACGTTTGGTTGGTTATTTATTTACTGTTTACTATATATTATGCCTCGACTATATGAAACCTTAATCTCAGGGTGTTCACCTTACTCACCGTGAGTTCAATCGTGAGTAGATGTGCACTACCCAACCAAACTGCACACTCGTTTGTTTTACCACTTTTTTAATGCACTGATTTTCTATATATGCCAAATTTTAACAGATCAAAGTTGCTTGGTGCCAAATTAATTTATGTATACTATTTATGACTTTAATTTTGACGTTTTAAGATATTCACGGTACTTACCTGAATTATACCGCTCTGAAGGCCTTCTTTTAAACTGCTGGCTCAAGATCGTATTCACCGTACGCACCTTCACAAGGATTCTCAATCGTAGTCCACTTGCGTATCGCCTCCAGGTGTTCTTAACCAATTTCGTTGACCCCAAATCTGAAATAATTTTACCCCAATTTAGAATTTAAAAAACCGTTGTATCTACTTCCCTGCGTTAATTCTTCCTCGTAATCTACTGCTCTCCTGTTTCCTACTTCGTATTCCAATCAATCCTCTCCTTGCTCAATCCAAATCAATCCAGCCGTCCTATTTTAAATCAATCCTTGTCCTGCTATTCCTTTAATATCCACACGATGTCCTTACTGCCGTTAATCTGCTCAAATCACTCCAAAATTATCAATATCGTCGTTGCCTTCAATATCCACTCAAATCTCCTACTGCCGTTAAACCAAATCTTCCCAAATCCAACACAAATCTTGCTCAAACCTAAATAAATCGTCGCTTTTCCCGTCGCACTATTTAACCACTCCAAATCTTTTTTAATACTCGTTGCCTTTATACTCTCGATGCTTCTTATTACTTTCACTTTGACTAAATTAAACTCTTTAATTCACAAAAACTTTTATTTCAATAAATATTTGTACAACTTTTAACGCAGGTTTTGTAAAACACGTCTTTATCTGAATATAATCGAAATTAGCATTTTTTAATTTTTTCGCTTAGCGATAAGATCAACAACCTTAGCTTACTTGAATTACAATTCTAAAAACATACAATATCCAATAACAATTCGTCTTTCCTTTCGTGTCCAAAATACTTTCACTACAGTCTTTATAATTATTCTTAATTTCTACTATTGGTCCAAAAGCACTTCACAATTCTCCAATAACCTTTTACATTTCTATTCACTTTTAATTTTGATTTTACAATTCGTCCAAAAGTTGATTCTATTAAAAGAAAAGCCAAAATAATTTACACACGACCTGGACGCTTTGTTGGTTGCAGATATCCACAAATGCGTTCGGCTTTCCGACGGCAAATGTACTTTCACTGGCTCATAAAATATCAACTCAGTATAAAACCTTAAGTACCGTGCATTATATCAACGTCATAAAGTCATGTTGTCTACCTTTTGGCACATATGTTTCAAACTAAAATGGTACATACTTCAGCGTATGTAAAGTACAGCAAAATATAGTTTTTTAAATTATTAGATCTGATATATTAACCCTGTTGTTTGGCATACACCCCTATTAACACAAATTTACCCCTAGAAGCCTTGTACCCCCCCCCCTTATATAATATTGGCCCCACTGATTTTTAATGAAATTGGAAATTTCGTATGTTTTTCTCTTCCCCTGGTGTGCAAAAATTTCTAATTTTTATTTAAAATCACTCTTTCGTTGTTTCATTTCAGTTTGGCAACCCCTATTCGCCTTTCTCTCACATCTATCATACTACGCTACATTCTAACCTATACTATAAACGACAATAACAAAAAAAACAAAAACTAAACTTTCCGTTGCATGAACTACATTATAACCTATCCTACTAAACCCTCTTCCTGTACTACTCTATATGGCTATAAATTCTCCAAGTGAAAACGCCCGCGATATCCCCTGTCATATTATCTAGCTCAAACGTATTTCCTTCAGCAAAATACGCGTGATCTTGTACGGCCCTTCATAAGGAAACAACAACTTCGCGCAAATGTTTCTGTCGCGGTTTGAAACCCTTAATCGTTTTACTACTACCAGATCCCCTATTCCAAAAGTCGTTCTTTTTTTAATTTTCCTACACCTTCGCTCGATGTCCCTACGCTGCATCCTTTCAATTCTACGCCTAGCACTACCTAACAACTCTGTTATGTCTTGTATTTCGACTTCCTCCTCCATGGTCTAGCTGGTATAATCCTTCGCATCAATGTTACCGGACATGTTTTCGTAACCGAACTCGGTACGCTATTCATAAAATTTTCTATTTGTGGCAGATATCTAATCCATCTGTCGTGATGCTCCTGTGTCGCCAATCGTAGATATTTTATTACCTCTCGTATATAACGTTCGCATGGATTAGCTTTCGGATGCCGTATGCTGCTAAATGATACTTTAATATTTGCCCTATTTAACCCGTTCCTGAATCTTTGATTGTTGAAATACGTCGCGTTGTCTACCAAAATCCTTTCCATCTTCCCGACCTGGCTTTCAAATTCTCCAATCGACTGCAATGCATGCACCGTGTTACTTCGTCTTGCCGGAAATAATTTGACAAATTTCGTAAAAACGTCTACCATCACCAATATGTGTCGATACCCCTGTTCACTCGTAATCAGGTTGCTTAAATAATCAATCGCCACCAATTCTAACGGTCCATTTACGCTCACGTTCATTGGTATATTCTGCAACACCACATTCTTGTCTTTACCTAGAATACAAATTTCACACCGATTTATCCTTTCTTTAATCACCGTGATATCATTTCTTGCATAAAACGCCTCTCTAAATACCAAAAATGTTTTTCTGATGCCTATATGTCCGAATTTTAAATGAATTTCGTCTATAATTTCAACAGCCACGTCTCTTGATAACACTACCAGCTCTGCATCCCCTATCCTTTTTACCACAAACTGCCCTACGATGGTAAATCCACGGTACTCTTCCATATTTTCTCTCGTTAGTTTCTCGCGTATCGAGCTCACCTCACTGTGCCTCTGCATCTCTATAAGCTTGGCGTTTGTCCACCGACCAACATCCCTGAACTCCTGCAAAGCAATTAAACAACCCTTTACGTTTTGATTCGATTCCACCTGCGGTCTGCTTAGAAAATCCGCCGTCACATTCTCCTTTCCTGGTTTATGCTTAATTTCAAAGTCGTATTCCTGTAACACCAATGCCCACCTATACAACCTACTGTTTAGAAACTCCTTTTCTTCATGAACGTTACCACCGTGTTGTCGGATTCTATTAAAATTTCTTACCTAACAAATAAAAACGCAACTTTTTCACTTCATATACTATGGCCAACATCTCCTTCTCTGCCGTCGCATACCTGGTTTCGCAGTCTTTTAATACCCTGGAAATGAAAACAATTGGTACCTCAGCTCCATCCTGTATCTGCACCAACTCAGCCCCGATTGCATATTTCGACGCATCCGTCCTCAAAATAAAATCGTCTTTAAAATTTGGATATTTTAACGCTAACTCTGTATAAAATGCACCTTTTAAATCCTGGAACGCCTTCTCTCGTTCAACCGTCCATTTCCATCTCTCTTTTTTCTTTAACAAACTCACCAACGGCACACACAATTCAGAATACCTCGGTATAAACCGTTTGTAATAATTTAGAACCCCTAAAAATCCTCGCAATCCTCTCACATTCTTCGGTTGTGCAATATTTTCAACTCGTCCAAACTTTTATTGCAAATTTTCATCCCTTGTTCGCTAATTTCAAACCCTAAATACGTAACCTTGCTCTTAAACAACTCGCATTTCTCTACGTTCAGCTTCAGACCCCCTTCGTCCAGTCGTTGGATCACCTTTTCTAAATGCTCCAGGTGTTCTTGCTCGTTCCTTGAAAAATCAACAAATCATCCACATAATGCGAACAGAAACATTCATATTCGTTAAACAGCTTCTGCATAGCCCTTACAAGTGCTGCTGAAGAACTACTTAAACCAAACGGAACTACAGAAAACATATAAATCTCGCCTTCGATACTAAATCCCGTAAACTTTTTACTGTCTTCATGCAACGGAATTAACCAAAACGAATTTTTAAATCTAATTTACTGAAAATCTTCATTTCATATACTTTTACAACAAATTATCCAACCCTTGTGGTTGTTCGTACTGCGGTTTCGTAATCGCATTCAACTTCCTCGCATCCAAACAAATCCTTATATCCCTTTTGTTGGGTTTTGGTACAATAACTACTGGGTTCACATATGGAGTTTTCGCTGGTTCGATAATACCCTCTTTTAACATTTTGTTTATCTCTATTTTAACCCTATTTCTTATGGCAAACGGAATTGGATACACCCTTGTATTAAAACCGCTGTCTTCCGTGACCTCCAACTTATGCACATACCGCCTCGCAAATCTTGGCTCTTCATTAAACAAGCCTATATATTTATTAAACAAATCCCTAGCTTCATCTTAATTTCATTACTCACTTTCCTATCTGTTCATCATTTATTAATCTCGCAAACATATTACATAATCGCACTTCAATCCGTCCATAATTATCCTCTTTAATCATTCCTAATCCTGTACTATCTATATCATTTCCATTCCTATTTTCTGAACTAACCGTAGGCACCACCCATAACCTATCTTTATCAAATATCCTAATTGACCTATCCTTTCCATCTATATTCAACCCAAAATCCTCTATAAAATCCATACCCAATATGAAGTCTAACTGTAACCCTTTGTAATTAAAAACTCTGCATCCCTGCTTCTTTATTTCCTATATATATCGGTACACGGATAACATTATAAATCGTCGTTAGCTTTTTGTTCATCGCTGACCATAAATTAACCCCATCAATTGTTCCTATTCGTCCCTTTAAAATTCTCCATGTTTGACTACCACACTCTCATTTACCAGCGACAACTGTGAACCACTATCAACTAAAGCAACATATACACAATCCCTTAAACTAATATTTATAAACAACAAATTCTTTTTATTAAAAATGTAACTGTTTAACAACAAATCCCTTATACTATAGCAAACATCAATCTTTACTCCTAAGCGGTCGGTCGTCCAAAAATTCGCGTTTTTTTTTGTTCCTGTGGCGTCTCGTGAATCTGCACCACCTCAATCCTATCTGGGTCCGTTGTAATTGCGCTCGTCGTCATATGCTGGACGTTTACGTCCCTGTCCATCCGGCTGTTTCCATTTTGTATTCCGCCCCCAGTAATCCGGCCGTCACCCTCGTGGTTGCCGTGCTGGTATCTGTTTTGTCCATTGTATCCATTATCCCTGTGATCCCTATTGTAATACGGTCGTCTATGTACCTCGTGTCCCCAATGATTCCGATGTCCGTGGTTAAAGTTGTCCTGTCTGTAATTTGGTCTGTTTTCGTGGTACGGTTGTCGTCGGCTGTCTTCCCTATAACCCCTGTTTTGCTCCCAATAGTTTGTCCGCGTTTTCGCCTCCAGTGCTGTCGCTAAATCAAAGTTTCTCATTACCCCTAAGAATTCCTTCAACGTCTTGACATTTTGTACCACTACCACCTTCGTAACTTCCGGTTCCATATGTCCTGCTAGTAGTAGTACAATGTCGTCCTCGCCCAATTTCGGTGTCAAGTGTTGTGCCTGATTAAACTTGTCAATCGCGTATTCTTCGCGTGTGCCGTGAGTCCTGCTGTAATGTCCGGTAATTAAATTCGTCCTTATGTCAGTCTGGTGTGTATTGCTCCAAAATTGCTCTATAAAGAGTCGTCTGAAATCAGCGTACGTGTCGTATTGTTTTCGAATGATGTTATGCCATTTTTCGGCGTTGCCCGTCAAAGTCGCCCCCACGATCTGTAGTTTTGTTCTCTCGTTTTCAGTCCCTACGATTTCGTCTAGTCGGTCCAAGAATCCCATGGGCTGTTCTGTCCTACGTCCCTCAAACTTCGGTAATGCGTCCCGGTTTAATCTAACGTGCTGTCCGTAGTCTAGTCCAACGCGCCGTCGTTCTAGGTCGTCCAACTTTTCTTGTATCTGTCTAACGTCATGTCCTACCCTGGTTTCTAATACCGTGACTTTGTCGTCAAGTTTTTCGTCCAGTTGCGTCCTACCGTGCACATTTTCGTTTTGTATTGTCTCTAAAGTTTGTCCTAGATTTCTGTAGTTGGTCATATGTCTTTTGTCGCATGTTTGTATTTCTGTATTTAAATTTGAAAACCCGCTAATCGTCGTTTCTTCCACAGTATCTACCCGTGTCTTAATTTCCGTTCTTAGGTCCGTCCGTGTCGCGTTCAAGTCTCCCTGAAAATGTACCCGTGTGTGTTCCAACTTGTCGTCAACCCTGTCTACTTGTTGTTGGACCTCTGTCCGCATGTCGTCCTTTACAATCTGTATTTGTGTTAGTAAATAGTCCTGCGTGTAGTTCATTTTTGCCGTCAGTTCCGCGTGCGCCGTCCTAAACTCGTTCCTTAGTTCCGTATGTGTCTCTGTAATTTTATCTGTCAGTTCCGTATGTGATTCCGTAATTCTGTTTGTCAACTCGTTCTTTAACTCTGTCTGTGATGTCTTAAACTCCAATTTTAGTTCCGCTTGTGCATCTTTTTGTTCCTTACGTGATTCTTCCATTTTGTTCGTTAAATTCGTCAGGAGTCGTATTATGTCCTGGTTCCCTGCAGTTTCTGTCTCCTTAACCTCCGGTACCGTCACCTGGTCCGTGTCCATGCTTGTCACCTCCAGCTCTGTCTGCCTCACGTCCGTCTCCTGTATGTCGCCCCCTGCGTCCAGCTCCATGTCAAGTGTCCCTAGTTCCATTTCAACCCCGTATATCCGTCCCGATCTCGTAATCCTTTTCGTGTCCGCGTCCGTCATCTCTGCTTCCTAGTTTTGAACTCGTTTTCTGTAAAATAATAAAGAAAAAAAAATTGCGGGCCCCACCTAATCTCGGGATCCCGTATTCTACTGTCTTTCACTCTAATACTTTTCTAGCCTTTTTCTCGAGCCTCACGTTGGGTTTGCCACCTTCTTCTACCTACAACTTTACTTTTGCTTGTTTGTTTACTCCACCCCTCCACCCTTTTATTTTTATTTATAATAAATATATCTGATTATAAACTTTACTACTTTATTTATTTAAACAAAATTTGCTACACGACTTTTGTCGTCGTCCTATTTTTAGTATTCAATAAATGACTGATATTCGAGGTGCTTTAGCAACGTTTGGTTGGTTATTTATTTACTGTTTACTATATATTATGCCTCGACTATATGAAACCTTAATCTCAGGGTGTTCACCTTACTTACCGTGAGTTCAATCGTGAGTAGATGTGCACTACCCAACCAAACTGCACACTCGTTTGTTTTACCACTTTTTTAATGCACTGATTTTCTATATATGCCAAATTTTAACAGATCAAAGTTGCTTGGTGCCAAATTAATTTATGTATACTATTTATTACTTTAATTTTGACGTTTTAAGATATTCACGGTACTTACCTGAATTATACCGCGCTGAAGGCCTTCTTTTAAACTGCTGGCTCAAGATCGTATTCACCGTACGCACCTTCGCAAGGATTCTCAATCGTAGTCCACTTGCGTATCGCCTCCAGGTGTTCTTAACCAATTTCGTTGACCCCAAATCTGAAATAATTTTACCCCAATTTAGAATTTAAAAAAAACCGTTGTATCTACTTCCCCTGCGTTAATTCTTCCTCTTAATCTACTGCTCTCCTGTTTCCCTACTTCGTATTCCAATCAATCCTCTCCTTGCTCAATCCAAATCAATCCAGCCGTCCTATTTTAAATCAATCCTTGTCCTGCTATTCCTTTAATATCCACACGATGTCCTTACTGCCGTTAATCTGCTCAAATCACTCCAAAAATTATCAATATCGTCGTTGCCTTCAATATCCACTCAAATCTCCTACTGCCGTTAAACCAAATCTTCCCAAATCCAACACAAATCTTGCTCAAACCTAAATAAATCGTCGCTTTTCCCGTCGCACTATTTAACCACTCCAAATCTTTTTTAATACTCGTTGCCTTTATACTCTCGATGCTTCTTATTACTTTCACTTTGACTAAATTAAACTCTTTAATTCACAAAAACTTTTATTTCAATAAATATTCGTACAACTTTTAACGCAGGTTTTGTAAAACACGTCTTTATCTGAATATAATCGAAATTAGCATTTTTTAATTTTTTTCGCTTAGCGATAAGATCAACAACCTTAGCTTACTTGAATTACAATTCTAAAAAACATACAATATCCAATAACAATTCGTCTTTCCTTTCGTGTCCAAAATACTTTCACTACAGTCTTTATAATTATTCTTAATTTCTACTATTGGTCCAAAAGCACTTCACAATTCTCCAATAACCTTTTACATTTCTATTCACTTTTAATTTTGATTTTACAATTCGTCCAAAAGTTGATTCTATTAAAAGAAAAGCCAAAATAAGTTACACACGACCTGGACGCTTTGTTGGTTGTAGATATCCACAAATGCGTTCGGCTTTCCGACGGCAAATGTACTTTCACTGGCTCATAAAATATCAACTCAGTATAAAACCTTAAGTACCGTGCATTATAGCAACGTCATAAAGTCATGTTGTCTACCTTTTGGCACATATGTTTCAAACTAAAATGGTACATACTTCAGCGTATGTAAAGTACAGCAAAATATAGTTTTTTAAATTATTAGATCTGATATATTAACCCTGTTGTTTGGCATACACCCTAATTAACACAAATCTACCCTTAGAAGCCATGTACCCCCCTTACATAATAATATATATATATATATATAAATATATATATATATATATATATATAATATATATATATAATATATATATATATATATTGTTATGTTATGTAATGTTCTATATAATATCCAAGGTTAGACGCACTTATTTACTACTCATATTTATGAAATATCCAATTTAAAACTAATGATAAACAAGATCGTACAAAATTAATTACTGAACTAATATCGAATGCTATTTCAGTGTGATAGAGCTTTTTGAGATTTAAAATAGGTGTTTATTTAATTTAATTTATAAAAATCAAACGTAATTCCATTCGAGGAAGCTTCTGTGGATTGTATAAAATGTTTATGTTCACTATTTGAATGGACACTACTGTTTGTAAAAGTAAGACATACCACAAGATCTAAAAATAAGTCATTTAGCATGTTTTAGTAGAAATAAGTAGTTATAGGATGTAAAATTAATGTTTGTTTAATGTATGTTCACTATATGTATGTTTATTATAAATAATTAGGTACCATAATATTTGAAACACAATTCATTAGTATTATTAGAAAAAAATTATAAGTAACAAATGGAAAATAGGACCAAGTGATCCAAATGAAAGGTTTTGAAAGAGTGATTAGAGATGTTTGTAAATAATTGATCAAGGAGTGTAATTTTAATTAACTTTATAGATGTAGTAGGCAAATGAAAATTGTTTAAGAGATCTCCTAGGTGATAAGGAAATAAATAAAAGAGGCTTATAAAATTTGTAATTTACAGAATAGATGTGTTTTACCTGCTCTCGTTTTTTTATTCAAGTATTAAGAGCTGAAGCTAGTTAAGAGAGGTTTTTGTGCAACGTGTAATAAATTTAAAAGGTTTATACAACCATTAGTAGTCCAGAAGATTATTTGTTCTTCCAATAAAATGTGTTTGGCTTCCAAGCTGATGTGAATTAAGGTACCGAGAGCTAAAAAGAGTCCAGAAGATTCCATTATTCTGAACAGTGTTCCCGCAGTGATAGTTTGAACGAGTCCTAAATTAGATAGCCGATTCTGAGTATCATTTTTTCATTATAACATCTTTTTAGCATTTCTAAAGCCTAAAATTAAAGTGTGAAATTTTAAATACAAAATATTAAAACTTAAAATTCAACAGGTAATCGTGCACTTCCAAGTTTTGGTGGTCTGTTTGCAGTCCAAGGTCCATTATTGTAAACGCAGGCGGACTTCAATGGAATTACAGGTATAAAACAACTTAGTTCTTATATTTGTAACACTTAAAAAGCTGTATTATTTATTGAAATCTAAAAATTTTATCAAAAGTTAAGCATTCTAACTTTGTTTATTTTCTGAATACAAATGGTAGTAAAGATCACACCCAGTTTTAGAGCAAGTATATTAAAAATTAACTAGAGGGGCCTGTATCTGGCAGTGGTTAATATATAGGCATACAGTTGTGTACCCACACTGTTCGTTTATTATTATTTATATTCATTAAAAACCTGAGATAAGTTTCAATAAGCCGTGGCATATTATTGGTTCACAACAAAATTTACTTTTATCCATTTATTAAATATAATATAACAAAGAAAAGGCCCAAATATAAATACTGATAAATATTAAGGAAACGTAGCAGACATACATACGACGAGATATATATTAATATATATATATATAAATATATATATATATATATATATATATATATATATATATAAATATATATATATATATATATATATATATAATATGATCTGACAAAATATCAAGTAACGAACTACTTTAAATACAAACTATAGTCTGTTTAATTGAATTATTGGTAACTATTTAGTTCGAAAGAAATGCTTCAAGTTTCTGAATGTAAGGGATGGCCTTATGAGTGGTAGCAAGTTCAGTTTTAATTTCATCATATTTTTTTTTATGGACGTCTGCAAATAAAATTCTATTCACTATGGATTTAGGAAAGCCATTGTTAATATAGGTACGTTGAAGGTCCACAATTTTTTTTTGTAGAAATTCGGGATTACATATTTTTAGAACCTTATTTTTCATGGTCAAAATAGTGTTTATCTTATGTTGGTAAGAATGATTAGAGTCATAATTTAGGTAACGATTTGAGTTTGTTGGTTTTTTATACCAGTCAAGCTTGATAATGTTTGTAGAGTCTCGTATGACTATAGTATCAAGAAAAGAAATTTTTCGATCGACTTCTATCTCATATGTAAATTGTAAGTGAAAATTGAATCTATTGAAGGTATACAAAATGTCAATTTTATTTTTAGGAATGCTACAAACGATGTCATCAACGTATTTAGCAAAGAATGAAAGATGAAACGGTAGTTGTGGTAACACTTCATCAATCAAGGAATCCATCACAATTTGAGCAAGAACTAGAAAAAGAGGGAACTTATAGGTGTACCAAATTTTTGTAAATTCAATCGTTTTTCATAACAGAAGTACATGTTATTGAATATCAAACCGATTGAATTTTTAAAACTGTCTAACGATGAATTGCAATGCGGTGATATTAGATTCCACTTCTCGGTTATGATTCTTTGCGTTAAATCGAGCGGTTTGTTAGTGAATAGAGATTTAACATTCAAAAAAATTAAGACGTCATTTTCTGGTAATTGAATTTTTTTTTGATTTAATGACAAAGTTGAAACTGTCCTTGATGTTATATCATCTTGTAATTGGAAAAGCTTTGCTAAGAAGATCCCTTCTAGAGGTGGTACTGCAGTGCCACCTCACTCTTGAACGGGTTTCTTACTCTATTATTCTCGTTCCGGCCTGGATCAAGGGTCATTCAGGTAAATACGGTAATGAGCAGGCTGACGCTTTGGCGAGACAAGGATCGACTCAGAGTTTTGTCGGACCTGAGCCATCGGTCTCGTTTTCAACATCTGTGCTATTTACTATGATAAGACGGAGAAACTAGCATCGCCACTGCGAGAGGTGGACAAAGGAAATACATTGCCGACAGGCAAAAATGTTCATTAAGTCTCCTTCGACTAAAACTTTGTAAAGGTTTGCCGAGACTAAAACTACGACTTTTAGTAGGTGTTTTGACGGGGCACTGCAAAGTAAAGAAGCGCATGCACAGATTAGGTTTTACAGAGAATCCAACCTGTCAAAGTTGTCAACGGGAGAAGGAAACGGCAGAGCACATCCTGTGCCCCTGCGGGGCACTTGCCAACCTTCGAGGATCCATGTTAGGTGACTTCTGGTCAGACACCGCCAGAATTAGTAACACGCCCTGAACCGATATCCTCAGGTTCGTCTGTAAGCTAGGATGGCTGAGTGATTGAGGACCAGGTATAAGAAGGCTAATAGGCCCTTCTTTTTAGAAATGTTTAATAAATACCTAGAAGAGAACGAAAATGGTACTAATAGAAAACCCCAAAAAAAAACCAGAGGGAGAAACGAAATATCGACCAATTTGTTTAATAAACGTGATTGGCAAATTGTACGAAAGTATAATTAATAAAAGGCTGCTACGAGAGGTCGAGAATAACAAGGGGTTTCATAAAAACCAATATAGCTTTAAGAAAGGCCGGTCTACAGTCCATGCTATGGAAAAATACTCGAACTTATCGATGAAAGTAACCAATCAGGGCGTAGATGCTGTAAAATGATACAAATCGATGTAAAAAACGCTTTTAATACCGCTTCATGGATAATAATATTAAAGAAACTCAGACAGAAAAATGTTCCAAAATACCTACAGAACATGATCCGTTCATATCTGGGAGAAAGACAGATTCTCATAGACAAAGAACATACATATGAATTAGCTGGAGGCGTACCACAAGGGTCGGTACTGAGTCCTACATTATGGAACATATTGTATGATAACATAATAGAAATAGACCTGCCCCAGGGAGTCCAACTTATCTGTTATGCGTATGACCTGACTATATTAAATCGGCCAAAAGCGTGGAAGAACTAAAACTATTGCGAGATAATAGCCTGCATGCAGTCGATCTATGGCTACAGAGAAACTACCTACAAATGGCCCCAGATAAAACAAGTGCAATTATCCTCAATATGAGCAGGAAGATCAGAGACCTCTGTTTTGAGATACAAGAGAAAACAATTACTCCTGACAAACATGTTGACTACCTACGCGTGACTTTTGATTACGATCTGATGTTCTCAAAGCACGTGGGAAAAGTACAAACAAGGCTTTGTTAACGGTAAAAGCACTTAGCAGAATATTACCTAATGTGAAGGGTCCTAATGCTCAAAAACGGAAAGTATTGTACGAAACAGTATAATCGATAATACTTTATGCGACAACCATATAGAGTAATGCATTAAGGATTCAACAAAACAGGAAAAAAATTTTGAGGTGTCAAAGGGTTATGGCGTTAAGAATCTGTAGCGCATATGGAACGGTTTCCTTAGAAGCAGTCCTATAAGTAGCAGGATTAACTCTACTAGACCTATTATCAGAAGAAAGGATAAAACTACTCCACAAGTGTAAAGACACTACAGAACAAACTATTGAGCAAGTAAAAGACAAAATTAGGTAAAACACACTTCGAAAATGACAAGAACGATGAGATAACGCCACACAAGGTAGATGGACTGCCAGACTAATTAAATCAATAAAACCGTGGGTTGAAAAGAAACACGGCTTAGTAAACTACCACCTAAGTCAAGTACTAACCGGGCATGGTTGCTTTGGGACATACATAAAATAAAAAAGAAAAACAACGCCGATTGTTGGTACTGCTCAAACATAGAGGATGACCCAAATCATACATTGTTTATTTGTTAGAGATGGCTTGTGGAAAGGCACAAACTAGATATAAACCTAGGACAAAAGGCAAATCCAGATAATATAATTGACCTCATGATTCAAAATAAAACATATTGGACCGCATTCGAAACATTTGCTACAAAAATAATGAAAATGAAAACAGAAGACGAAAGACAATTTGAAAAAATTCAACATGGTACATAATAAAAATATCACACAAATAAAATTTGAAATAGTTAACAACCAAGCCCTTCGATCCTCCCGAAGTAGATGCCTTTTAGGCGGTTCCGAGCGGGTCCCTTTGCATTCATGAAGGTAGAGAGGGAAGGAGTTTAGTTGGTAGGCAAATCTTAAATCGATTGTTGAAATTAACACTCGATTTCCTATTTGAATCCAACACACCATATCATAGAATAAGATATGGTGTCTTCCCGAAAGTATGATTAATACCACATTAAGCGGCACTAGCCATACAAAAGGGTATACGAACATTCTCAATCTTAAAAAAAGTATAAGAAGGTAGCACAATAGGCCCATATTGAGGCCTAAATGCGCGTGGCTTTGCCACCCCTCCAATAAAATCAATTAATCAATATATCAGTAAATAATGAAATATGAAAGACTTCTGAATTAGAGAATGACGAACCTCACTCGATACTATTCTAGATTTGCCAAAGGCTGTAAGCACAACGCGACTTGTTGAAATTCGACTCACAAGAAGTTAAGTACGAACTCGACGGTCTCGAGGTTTTCCAAGCCATACGCCAAGACAACCCGGCTTTAAACTTGAACTTTTATTTTTGCGGTACGTACTTATAGAATGACCCAATGCGAACTTTAAAATAATTCTAGGACTATAACGAATCAATCAGAATTAATCTCAAATCGTGAAATAGTTTATCTTAAAATCTAGTCTTTTTGCTCTAGCTGGAATTACTTTTTAGAGCACTCCTGTATAAATGAACATAAAAATTGTGTATTTAATTAAAATTAAAAACTTTAAAATCAACGACATTTTTACATACCTTATTATGCTTCACTACACTTATGTACTTTTTCAGTTCAAATATAGATCTAATATTTTTATAGGCGAATAATACAAAAATGTTGTATTATATAGCATGGCCGTAACCTATAACTGTCCTATCAAATATTTGTACTACTAACCTAATTATAAATAAAAACAAATAGTATTTATTGTCCAATAGAAAAGTATGTAGTAACATAAGAAAATACTAATAAATCACCAATCTTTAGAGTTATAGATAACCCGCTTTCAATTACACGTCGCCGTATTAGTATTTTATTCATTTTTGAAATTATATTTGAGATTCCTAAGAACTTTAGACACTTTGTGTAATAATAAACAATCTAAGACACAACATATCAGAAAATACCTAAATAGGCTTTAATCAGAGAATTTTATTTGTTTCTTTCGCCTTTATTTATTTATTTAAATTACATGAAGTATACAAACAGAAATAAACTTAGCGAAGCTTAGGCTAATGATCCCATTCTTACACTTAACTAAGTTCACCCCTATACATAAAACTAAGTAACAAATTTTGTAAAGCTGCAAAACACACACACACACACACGCACTTTCACTCACTCATACACACTGGGCTCCTATTTTTCTCGCGCCCCAAAGCGTATTAATAGCGTGCTAGCAGATGCCCCCGATATAATCTCCGGAACTTAACAAGCGACGGCAACTTTGTTATACTTATAGGTATGGAGTTTCAAAGGTTTGAACCAGAAGAAGAAAGGAGGAGTGATACATTTCAGTACCATGGAACGAAATAGCCAAACGGTTCTCATTCCTGAGATACTGACCACTAGATAAGGGTGCTAATCTGGAGGCCAAGTAAGAAGGACCAATTCCATGAACTATCTTGTACATCATTAACGCTTGATGTAATCGTCGTCGCTTCCCTAACTTTAGCCACAGCAACCGTTTATAGTACCGCGAGATATGCTCACGACACTTAATGCCAACTATGAATCTAATACAGCTGTTTTGAGCCTTCTGTAATCGACCATTAGGAGTATTAGGTAGATGGTGATATAGAAGGTCTCCATATTCAAACAACGGCAGAATTAATAACTGAACAAGTTGAACCTTTACACGGAACGGAAGAAATCGCTTTAGTCTGTTCAAATTGCGAAGAGAAGGAAACACTCTGTACATAATTGCACCGTAGTATACCGCGATTTTAGGTTTGAATCAAAAACCACGCCAAGGTTGTTTACTGTAGTGCCAATTATTATTTTAGTGTCATTTAAAGGTAACTGTGGTAAAACATATGGGCGTCGCCGTGGATCAAAGTAGTAAGCGTGAGACTACGGATCCCAAGACTGTTTAACCTTATTGGAAGATAGTAAGTTATACTTCGTAAAGGCGCCAATGTACTCGGTACTACTTGCCAAAATGTGGAGTAAGCTATCGGACAAGCTACAAAATAGCTGCTGTTTAGTGTATAATAACCTACTACAGTACGTGTATTGGGGGAATGGTAATACAAAGAAATTGACGGGCTTGCAAATTAAGTTGTCCGAAAAACCAAAAGAAAGGGAAACATTGATAAAGTATGTGCTTTCGGCTTTTAGTTTTAACTATTTACCTGTAAATTATTTGGAGATGGTGGAGGAGGAAGATAGCCAAGATAAAATAAAAATCTTACACAAGTGCTACATTAAAGCAGGTAGTACATATATTACACAATCTGCAACACCATATTCTACAATTCCGAAAGAAATAGTCATTTCGGAATTGAGATCAATAGATACGCCTAACATTCGTCCATAGGTTGTACGACAACGCGTAAATATTGGCAGTAAACTCTATCCGTTTACGCTAAAGGAAATTGCTCCATTATGCACGCCATAGGCTGTAAGTGGAAGAAAAAGAAAAAGAAAAATTGGACTACATGGAAAACACTGCGACAATACGCGAACAATACAAAGAAGTGTTAGACAAAGAACATCTTATTAGAGAAAATGAGGAGGAATTAAAAAATTATTTTATGTGCCGATGGACTGACTTAGATACATCCGGTTTCTACAAGCTGTATGCATTTGTGGTTAGTAAAAAAGACTCTTTTAGTTATGTAGGCGTCCTTGCGGAAAAAGGATGGTACTAAATCTGTATACTTTTTAAAAGGTTATTCTGAAAACGTATTTATCGAAATGGCAGATAACAAACTAAGGAATCCGGGTTTTGTAACCTTGGCGTACAACACACGCAAAGAGGATCCGTTAAACATTGTATATTTGCCTAGTAAAGAACCTTTCGGATCATTTAAAACCGAGGGTCTTACAACTTATAACAACCATATATTTCCAAAAGTGCAGGACATGCAACTACCCAACAGTAAGTGGAAGAATAAGGATTTCCTCCAATACCGACAAGAAGATGTCGATCAAGCTAACAAAATACGTATTCAGAATATAGTGGGAGAACCGCGATTAAAAGATTGTCACAAACTGCAAGAATTACACGAAGGAATGGATCTGGTGGTCGGTGGAATCAAAGACTTTATATATAGAGGCAAACTTCTGTACATTTTACAATTCGAAACCTAGACGGTCTCTATGTATCAAACTATTGGCTAGAAAAGGAGATAGACAACTTGGGTGTCGATTTAAATTTTAAGCTGCGAATAAAATTATATAAAATTAAAACCACTCCAAACAAACATAAAGAAAGGACTATTAGCTGTGTATAACTTTGTATTAAAATTAAGTTTAAATGACTCCATGCTTAGCATTAAATATTTTTAAATTTTGTTATTTATGGTAGAATAAAAATTTTAGAATAGTATTACATTGCTCTTTATTTACAAAAGGCTGTGACGTTACCACGAAATAGCAGTCGCACAGAGAGGAGTGTGCATGTGTAAGGGCGCGCATGTGTTGGAATGCGCATGGGCAAGGGTGCACACGCGCATGGGTGCGCATGGCCAAGGGCGCGCATGGACTGGAATGCGCATGGGTATAGATGCGCACGGCCAGGGGTGCGCATGGTAAGGATGCGCATGGGCTGGAATACGCGTGGGCAGGGGCGCACGGGCAGGGGTGCGAATGGTCAGGGGTGCGCATGGGCTGGGATATGTCTGGACGTACACGAGGGAAGCGGATGTTAACAGTCACCAAGCATCTAATTCTTTATTTGGTATGGAGTACTTGCCGGTGTATGTATCCGGAGTAAAGAACATGATTTGTACACACAGCTTGTAACAGTTTTTTGACCACTGCAGAACACCAATAAATTACTAGTTTTACCCACCTTTTGTCTAGTCCATTATATCATGTAAACATCTTCTATTAAATAAATATCTGTATTGGAATCATGCGGTCTAACCGCAATACAGAGATGCTAGTTTGGTTGCTAACATCAGGCGTTAAATATTAGTAAAAATATATATCAAGGCCAAACAGCTTTCCTATGTCGTGCACAAGGTGCCAGCAGTCACTTTGGTTAGAAGACTTTTCACGAGTTAACATGGGGAACCTGAGGGTTCTAGCAAGTTATTTGCGTGTGGCTTTAAGCCACAGTGGAAGAATCCAAGTGTAGTGGACACTTGCTTCAGTGATTTCTAATAATGGTAAGCGATTAAAAATCAATTTACTAGACAAACTAAATAATTTTATTTTAGCGCTCTTTCCTTTTTTTACACCACGATAAAATATTCATTTTAGTCATAAAAATTTGGATTATGCCACTTTCTTTGACATTTTATTCCAATTTCTTAATATATGTCAAAACATGGCTACTTTTTACAATACGTATAAAATATTAATTTAAATGATAAAAAATGGTAAGGAAATCCCAACGGATCAATGCTGCATACACAAAAAAAATTATTAAAGGAAAGGAATCAAAAGAAAACGGCATTGTCATCAAAAATGAAGATGTAAAAAATCTGAAATCAAAAGAAAACAAATCAATAATAACAGATAAATTTGTCAACTGCCTATTATGCAACAATAGTTTCAAAAACCGAGGATTGAAAATTAACATGACCAGGATTTACAGTAACGAGTCTTCATACACACAACTACCTAGAGATACATATATTATAAATCAAAATTTAAATTTTGATAAACATTTGGCACTGTTTAGGAAAAATTCAATTATCATAAAAAGAATTTCAACGTCTGTGAGGACATCTACAGCATTATCACTTACAAGTTTAATTAACGAATGTTTTGAAAAGAATTCTTTCTCATCATGGGAAAAACTATTACTTTTCCATACTGCAGTTTATTCATAAATAACCAAAGCAAGATTGATAAAATCAACAACCATTCTTTAATCATTAGACAGAATTAAAAAATTTTAGTTCCACCGAATATAACATCAAACAATAAGAATTTTAAATACTCTTTAAATAAAGAAATAATCAGTAAAGTATCAGATGGAGAGCAGCTGTGCGTCTGATGCGTTCAAATGATATATTGGCAGAAGTCAATAACGACACAATTTCAGACAAAACAGATAATTTCCCTGAATTTACTTATTCAAATATTTCGAAAATTACTTATGAGGTAGTTATGAATGCGATCAGATCTTTCCACACTAGCTCTGCAGTTGGATTAGATTCTCTTAGACCTTCCCATATTTAAGATATGTGCAGCTATAGCGCTGGTTCCTGTGGCCAAAACCTTGTAAAAACTTACCGCCTTTTGTAACCTAATGCTTTTAAGTAAAGTACATCACGAAATTTGTCCCATACTATATGGTGCATCATTGTGTGCGTTTAAGAAAAAAGATGAAGAATTAAGACCAATAGCAGTGGGAACTTTTTATCGACGGCTAGTTGCAAAAATTTGTTGCTCTAAAATAATAAGGGAAATCGAAGAAATTCTACAACCTCACCAATTTTCTAATTACAATCGCTGGCGGAGCAAAACCTGTAACACATTCAGCAAGAATATAACCCTCTAACATGAAAGAAACATTTTTTTAAAACTAGATTTGATATATCGAGACAAAATGTTACATCAAGTAGCAATTCTAACTCCAGAAATTCATCCATTTGTGGAACAATTTTATCGAACAGAGTCATTTTTGACGTTTGGAAACCACTTAATGAAATCTCAACGCGGTGTCCAACAAGGAGATCCCATTGGCCCTGCCCTTTTTTGCTTAGCTATAGAATGTATAGTGAAAAATATTCACACAAAACTCAATTGCTGGTATCTAGATGACGGATCAATACGTGGTAATGTAGAAGATATCTTAAAATCATTTAAAAAATAATACCCAATTCTTGCAATGTAGACCTCAAATTAAATTTCGAAAAATGCGAAATTCTATTAAAATAATCAAATCCAACCTTCATAAGAAAAATATTAGAGTTTGCTCCTGGCATAAAAATATCAGCTACATCGAACTTATTCCTTTTTGATGCTCCGCTTTCCATTTTCGCCTTATCTACTTGCCTAAAAGAGAAATTGAATTCACTAAAATTAATGTGTTCTAGATTGAATAATCTTCCATCACGCATCGCCTTTTTTCTTCTGAAAAACTGTCTTACGATACCTAAATTATTATATACTCTAGGGTGCATCCCGTCATGGCTTTGTAACAAAATCCTTAAGGAAATTGATCAGTGTTTAAAAACTGCTCTAGAATTAATAACGTATAACCAACTAGATGGTAAAGCTTGGTTAACAGCTACTCTACCTGTAAACAAAGATGGTTTAGGCATCCTCTCAGTTTTATCTTTAAGATTAATTACCCGCTTTTCTGTCCTCTTTCTGTAGCATATCACACTTAATAAATATGATTTTACAAGATAGAACGACTGATAATTATTTTGAAAACGGAGAAAATGTTTGGTTCTCTAAAACTAAGATAACTTTACCAGAAAAGTCAAAGAGACTCAGAAAGCTTGGGATCAGCCACTACTAGATATTTGTTGCGACTACTTACTTAAGACAGCTAAAACACCTATTGACAAGGCGCGTTTTTATGCAACAAGCACAAAAGAATTTGGCACCTGGTTAAACGTTATTCCGACTGTATTTCTGGGTACTCTATTAAACAACAATTCATTTAGAATATTGTGGGAGGCTTTCACGGCCGGAGTCATTATAAATATTTATCGTTCCGGGTTGGGACCGTGTCATTTTATAAACTAAGGTCGACGTTTCGCCCACTTTTGTAAAAGGTTTAATCAGGACAAAAAGAAAATGAAATGTAAATAATAAAAATAAGAATGATAAAATATTAATTAGACAAGTGTAAAAAGTATGAAGAGCTACCTCTGAACTAGCACACTCACCAGCCCATTTAAGCCAAAAGGTGTCTTGTGGCAGAGTAACTGGCGAAAGTAACGAAAGTGGTGGTTTATATAAGACGAGAACTAGATGCTTGAGTGATCATAAATAGAGAGGAGTGTGTAACGGTTCTGCTTTCGTGAACATATGCTCGTTTTCCAAATGGGAGAAAGGTAGTAGCCATCGTCTTTGTTTAAATTGTTCGAATTTTTAATGATTTCTATGGATTCTCTGATTTTTCTATTGTAGAAGAATGGTATTCTGGCAATTAGTTTCGTCTTGTTAAAGTTAATGGTATGGCCTGTTTCATGTTGATGTTCGACCACTGCTGAGCGATTGTACTGGCTTGCTCTCAAGCATCGTTTATGCTCGTTTAGTCTAGTCTGCACTGACCGTCCTGTTTCTCCTATGTACACTAAACCACATCTGCAAGGTATACTATACACGCCTGGGGCTTTAAGACTGTTTTCTGAATCTTTTGGAGTTGGTAGTATTTGTGAAATTTTATTCGTGGGCATATAGATGGTTTTTATATTGTATTTACGTAGAATTTTGCCAATTCGGTCTGTTACTCTGTGTATATATGGAACGATTGCTAAAGGTGGTCTGAATTACAGCGTGGATTGGGGGTTCGTGTTGGATGCAGATGCCAGTTTATTACTCTGCCGATATCTGAGTTGCGATAGCCGTTTTTTTATAAGACTGGTTTTCAGATGGGTTAGTTCATTAGGTTAATGTTCTGGTTGTGAAATCTTAATTGCACGGTGTACTAGAGAGTTGATTACCGATGATTTTTGTGACGGATGATGATGTGACGACGCAAGTAGGTATCTGTCTGTGTGTGTTGGTTTCCAGTATACGGATTACAAAAGTGTCATCTACATAACGGAGCCAAGTTTTGGCTCCGTTACGTAGATGACACTTTTGTAATCTGGCTACATGGACACCAAGCGCTCAATAAATTTCTAGATCACATAAACAATCAACATAAAGATATTAAGTTCACTATAGAAATTGAAAAGAACGGAACTCTACTATTTCTTGAAGTTCTGGTGGAGCGTCCACTTAACGAACAACTAGGTCATTCCGTTGGGACACCCGGAACCATAAATATTTATAATTCATTTACAATTTTAGTTGATTTTCGCCTTGGAATAAATATATGTGTTAAGCACAAATGTAAATGCGGATCTCTCGTTTCTAAAAATAGCATTCATGGTTTGAACTGCAAACTTTCCGCAGGCCATCACACGTCATCATTCAGTTAACGATATATTGAAACGTACACTAGGTCTTGCAAAAATACCAGAAATTCTGGAACCTCTTGGCATTGATCGAGACGATAGCAAAAGACCGGATGGAATGTCTCTTATTCCATGGGAATGCGGTAAAACCATAGTATGGGATTTTACTTGTGTAGACACGTTTGCTTTTTCCCATATAGCAGCCACTTCAAAAACTGCTGAAGCTACTGCCTTCACAGGCAAACGCTTTGAAATGTTAAAATATATAAATCTTCAAAATAACTATATTTTTTGGCTAGTAGTCATTGAAACATTCGGAAATTTTGGTCCAAGCGCATCCAATTTTATACATGTGATATATCTAAACAAAATGTACGCATTTGTTTACATTATCTATCATGTATAAATAATATAGCAGGTGGTTATCAGGCCACACGCCTGGCTATTGCTAAAGGACAGTCGTATTGAATATGTCAATAAGAGCGCACGGCGTGTGGCCTCTTAATTACATATTACATTACTAATGTTACTCGTGTATCATTAAAAGCCTACACCCCTAATAAGCAATAACCCCACCTAAGACGTTACATGGCGACGAGGATATTGGAATAATTTTACGTTCAAAAACACGGTAGTGAGGGTAATTTGGTTTGCGCCGGGTTTGTTAACGCCGCGTGCTATGTTGTTTATCTTTACATTATTGTAGAACGTAAAAGCGGGTTTAGAAATTAGAAAAAGCATTGTTATTGAAGCGATTTCGGTGATTAAGGCTTAAAATGTCTGGAATTATTGGTAGTGTAAACGAATTCGATGCGAATGAAGAATCGTGGATTCTTACATCGAACGTTTTGAGTTATTCTTAATTTGCAATAACATTACGGAAAGTAAAAAGTTTGCACACTTCTTACGGTCGTGGGTGTTAAAACTTTTAACCTTTACGTGACTTATGTACACCAGATAAACCGTCTACGAAAACTTACGAACAATTAAATAAAATAATTAAAGACCACCTGTATCCCAAACCTTCGTTTATCGCGGAACGCTATAAATTTAGTGTGAGGAATCAATTAGAAAATGAAACAGTTGCACAGTATGTCGCGAATTTAAAAAAATTATCTACACATTGTGAATTCGGAGCTAATCTTAAAGATTACTTACGGGATCGGTTAGTAAGTGGAATTCGAAGTGATTCAACGAAGCAACGGCTGTTAGGGAAGTAGATCTTACTTTCGATAAGGCGGTGGCGATTGTGTCTTCGATTGAAGCAGCAGAAAAAAATGCAGCTTCGTTAGCAATCGGAGGTAATAATGGTGGCAGAATGCATAAAATGGTAGCACACCCTCGGGTTCGCGGGGCGGGGTTAAACGAACCTCCCACAACATCAAATTGGAGAAGTGCTACGCATTTTCAAGGCAACCAAAGGATACCAGTGATACCACACAAAAGTGCAGTGTAATTGCTGTGGGCAGTTAGGCCATTTTAAAAAGAGTGTCGGTTCAGAGGTAGTAAGTGCCATTTTGTGGAAAAAAATCATCTAGCCAAGGTATGTCGATCTCGTTTGGGTAAGTGCAACAATTCATTTGATAAAGCTGGTAGTGGTGGTGGTGGTGCACTTAGAGATTTCAGCAAATCACGAAAATCGCATAATTATGTTGAAACTGTGAACCATGTGGTTCCGGCACAGGATGAGGACATCGTTTATGACGTGTCAAATTTGTTTAAGTTGACGGAAGATAGTCCTATTTGTAAAATAGCTAATAATACTAATAGAGTTGATCCTTTCAAAGTTAGCGTAAAGGTAGAAAAATTGTTAGTATGTTTTGAAATTGATACTGGCGCATCGGTTAGCGTTGTTAGTGATAATTTTATAAAGAGAAGTTACATTTTTGTAAATTGTTACCTAGTGATATTTCACTTAGTTCCTATACAAATGAGCAAATTTTACCGTTAGGCAAAATATTAGTCGAAGTCCAGTATAATGGGATTAATAAAAATCTCGAATTGTATGTCATTAAAAACGGATCTCATCCTCTCTTAGGCCGTGAGTGGATCCAAGCGTTAAACATTGCATATGTTCCTAAAACTAACTTGTATATTACGAAAATACAAAAGAATAATAATGAGAAGCCAATTCGGGAAAAACAAATAAGTGAAATAATAACAAATTTTCCTGAGGTATTCACGAAAGAATTAGGCAAATATGTAGGACCCCCGGTTAAATTATATTTAAAGGAGGATGCTAAGCCGAGGTATTATAAACCTAGGGCCCTTCCTTTCACACTAAAGGCTAAAGTGGAAGAGGAACTCGAACGTCTAATCGACGCCGCTGTTATATGTCCGGTAGAAAGTTCGGAATGGGATACACCGATAGTACCAATAATAAAGAGAAACGGAACCGTTAGAATTTGTGGCGATTTTAAGGTTACGTTAAACCCTTATTTACAAGTTGACCGACACCCTATTCCACGAATAGAGGATTTATTTAATGAATTGCAAAAAGGAGAGTTGTACAGTAAAATCGATTTAAGTAATGCTTATATGCAGCTCAAGTTGAGTTCCGAAAGTTCTAAATTATGCACGATAAGCACTCATAAAGGTTTGTTTTCGTACAAGCGCATGCCTTATGGTATTTCGTCGGCTCCTGGTATTTTTCAAAGACAAATCGAGCAAACTTTACAAGGAATACCAGGTGTCATTGTATTTTTAGACGACATTTTATTATCAGCTCCAGATAATGAGCTCCACATTAAAAAATTAAAAGAAGTTTTTACACGACTCGGAAAAGTGGGTTTTACGGTGAGTTTTTCAAACCACAATTAGAATTTTTGGGATTTACAATTGATAAAGAGGGTTGCACACATCGCCAGCTAAGGTCCAGGCTATTGTGCAAGCGCCCGTTCCAAAAAACGTAACGGAAGTTAAATCGTTCATAGGTTTAGTAGGATTTTACGCAAAATTTGTTTCCAACTTATCTACAATTTTATTTCCTTTATACAATCTGTTAAAAAAGGATGTAATTTTTAACTTTAACAAAGATTGTATGACGGCATTTAATAAAATAAAGCAAGTCTTAACTAGTGCTCCAATACTAGCACACTACGACCCCCAGGTTCCAGCAATACTTACGGTAGATGCGAGTAGTACCGGTTTAGGGTGCGTGCTTAGTATTATGGCGGAGGGCATAGAGAGGCCAGTTGCTTTTGGGTCGCGTACTTTGTCACCCACAGAAGTACAATACTCTCAAATTGATAAAGAGGCATTGGCAGTGGTTTATGGAATAAAAAAATTCCACCAATATTTATATGGGCGTCATTTCACTCTCAGGAGTGATCACAAACCATTGGTCAGTATTTTTGGACCTAAGCGAGGGTTGCCAGTATTTGCAGCCAGCAGGCTGCAGAGATACGCTTTGTTTTTATCAGGGTACGATTTTGATATTAATTATGTCAAATCTGATAAAAATAGTGCTGATGCATTGTCAAGGATGCCACTCAGTACTAAACATGTGGAAGGCGACGCAGAGTTATTGTGGCTTGAAACTTATTTACATTGCGTTAAAGAAAGTTCATTTCAATAACGTGCGAAGATGTTCGCAGGGCAACACAAAAGACATCCGGCTTAACAAAATTTATGGTTATGTTATGCATGGATGGCCATGCTCTGTACCCAAAGAGGACAGAGAGTTGTTAACTTTTTTTCAAAAGAAAGACGAGATAGCCGTGGAACAAGGAGTGTTAATGTGGGGATACAAAGTCATTGTTCCTAGTAGTTTACGAGCTTACGTATTAAATGAATTACATGCCAGTCATTTGGGCATATGTAAAACTAAGTCGGTTGCTAGATCGTATGTCTGGTGGCCCAATATAGATGACGATATCGAAAACCTAATCAGAAACTGTTCGTCATGTTTGTTAGAGCGAGCAAACCCCGCGAAAAGCGAATTACATCATTGGCATTACCCAAATAAACCATGGGAAAGGTTGCACTTAGATTATTTGGGACCGTTAAAAGGAAATTGTATCTAATTATCGTGGATGCTCACTCTAAGTGGTTAGAGGTTTTCGAAACATCTTCAACGTCGGCTAAACAAGCAGTCGATATTTTAAGACAATTATTTGCACGTTTTGGATTACCCGTGTCGGTTCACACCGACAACGGACCTCCATTTAATTCAGCCGAATTAGATTCATTTTTTAATTCTAATGGCATTAAACATACGAGTTCGGCGCCGTATCACCCGCAGTCAAACGGGCAAGCCGAAAACTCGGTTAAATATGCAAAATCTAAATTAAAGTGTGCATTCCGAGACAATATAGACGTTTCGGTGGCTTTAAGCAGAATCCTTTTGATTATCGGAATTCTGTGCATGCAACCACCAACGAAACACCCGCCAAATTAATGTTCAACCGTTCTTTAAGAACTCTGTTAGATTTATTAAGACCGAACCTGTCTGGTAGTGTAAGAGCTAATCAAACTAAACAAAAATTGTATACAGGCGGTAGCAAAACTCGTGTTTTATTTATAAATCAACCTGTACTTGTTAGGGATTACAGATCAAAAATAAATGGATAGACGGAATTATCGTGAAACAAATTAGCCCTACTATGTATGTAGTCAAGCTAAGTTCGGGTATTACGTGGAGACGGCACATCGATCAGCTAGTAGCTATCGATGCACCTCTTACTAACGCAGAAAGTGAAGGCATGGAACCTTCCACGGATTTTGTTTCTGAACTCTCCTCCTTACCGGAAGTGGCTGGAGATATTCACCCAACAGTAGTAGTCAGGCGAAATTCAACCTCCCTATCGTGCCGGTCAAGCGATCACCTGACGTTATAAATGTTAAACCTGGTAAATTAAATACTGATAGTTCCATGGAAAGTTCTCCCATTGCTAGACGATACCCTGATAGGATTAGGAAACCGGTTAAGCGGTTTGACGTATAAGTTGATTTTGGTTTTTATATTTTGCGGGATTATATATTGTTAAGTTATAATTCAAATATTTTGCGGGATCATAATATGGTTAAGTTATAATTTAGATATTTTTGAATTGTTTTCTTATTTTACAATAGGTTTATATGGTTAAAAATTTTGTAGAGGAAAATGTGATATATCTAAACAAAATGTACGCATTTGTTTACATTATCTATTATGTATAAATAATATAGCAGGTGGTTATCAGGCCACACGCCTGGCTATTGCTAAAGGACAGTCGTATTTAATATGTCAATAAGAGCGCACGGCGTGTGGCCTCTTAATTACATATTACATTACTAATGTTACTCGTGTATCATTAAAAGCCTACACCCCTAATAAGCAATAACCCCACCTAAGACGTTACAATACATTCTGTGGGAAAAAAGATTTCAAAGGAAACAATTGACAACAGAGCTATTTCATTTCTAATATAACGTATTAGTGTAGCATTTCAACGAGAAAATGCTATCTGCTTTTTTGGTACAATTCCAAATGATTGTAAACTGGACTAATTACATTGCTATCCGAGGATATCAACCACTCGTTCCAAAAATTCAAGACAATTTATTATGAGACAATCAAACCAATCAACTAACGAAGAATTCAATAACATCACATATATCGTGAAACAGGCAAAAATAAATATAGAAAATAAATCAAACATTAGCAATACAGTCGATTCAACCGAATCTCACACTGAAAATAAAAATATGACTGAACGTAAACACATTAATCAAGCAATAGATTTACCTCAAATAAAAAGAAGCATTAAATAACTGACATTAATCATGATTGCAAGAAATGCCAAAATTCAAAATCAAATGATTCACAAATGATCGATAATCATGATTTTGACATTTCTTTATGGTTATGGCTAATGTGCGGACACCAAGCCTGCGGAAATTCTAAAAATAAACATACATTACGTCATTTTACAATCGCCCTAAGTAATTGTCACTTATTATATATTAATACATCCACTTGGTCTGTGTGGTGTTATGATTGTAATGTTGAAGTAAATGTTGCAAACAAAAACTTCTACTGGAAATTGTGGAATTTTAAAAAAAAATTTAACAACTCCTGCAAAACCAAGAATGACACAAATGAAGCAAAAAAGTTAAGAAAATTAAGATGATTTATATTGACAACACATCCAAAACCATAAAAAGGACTATTTTTTGTGGGACACGTGGCTTGATAAATTTGGGTAATACTTGTTTTTTTAATTCCTTTACTTGGACAAACACCGCACCTATTATAATTGCTACATAAAGCTTCAGAAACTGAAAAATATTTTCAACTGCCTGATAACATAACGAATCAGCAAAATAAAGAATCATTTTTACTAGATAAACTAGAGACAAACCTAGAAGAATGGCGACCTTTAACACGTTGTCTAACACAAACATTACAGGAATTACAAAATGGTAGACCAGAATCATATAACCCGAATGAACTGTTTTCAAGTTTTACAAAAAAAGAACAATTTGCAAAAAGCCGAACCACATGACCCACATGAATTTCTACGACATTTGTTAACAACAGTACAGAAAGAGGATCTAGAACGGTATTAAGTAGTAATTCTTAAAAAACTAAAACTCAGTCAAAAAACAGACACATCATTTATTGAATATGATAAGAATAAAATTATAAAATATTATGAGCAAAAAACATACCAATTGATCAAATTTTCAAAGGTATCCTAATTAGTACTTTGCAATGTCAAGAGTGTAACCACATTTCAAATCGAGAAGAATTCTTTCTTGATTTGAGTATACCAATGGTTAAAAAGCAAAAAAAACAAAAGAGTTGTAAACAAATAAATAGAATCTCTACAATTAACTAAACTGGAGATTTTGAAACGAGCAATTCAAAATACGAATCAGTTTCAGACGATACTCGATCATCGAACAAAACAAACACTAACATGCATTATCCACCCAGCAGACACAATAGTCCTGCTAAAGAAATTAACGACAAATTTAACTATCCTAAGATTCAACCTGCCTCTGTAGACAATAAAAAGATCAATATAGAAAAAGAATTAAACAAATTACCCATATCAAACATCAATGAATACTTATTTTTACATGAAGATAAACAAATACATTACACTTATTGTGGAGATTTTAATATGCATAAGAAAGAAACAAATGAAGAATCCAAAATAAATGTTATATGGGATTACACGACAATACCAAGACACCTACATAAAAAACGAATGTTCTTTACAATCTTTTTTGAACCTTTTCTTTGAAAGCGAATTGCTGACTGATAATAATAAAGACAGCTGCGATATGTGCACAAATAAAAATGAAGAATTTTTTCAAACAACTGTTTATACCAATACCGCTAAGCAACTTCTAGTCTGCAATCCACCCGCTGTTTTGATTTTACATTTTAATCGATTAAAAATTTTAAAATCTGGATGTTCACAAATAAATAACTATATGTTTCTTTCCCGACATCATTAGACTTTACGACATTCTGTTCAAATCAATGTCAAAACTTTCCAACGCTCAATTTTAACCAGACTAAAGTGTTATATGCACGTTACGGTGTTATAGAACATAGAGGTTAATTCATGGCGGACATTACGCTACATACATAAAAGTGATAACTCCCATAAGAAACGGCAACTACCTTACATGTGATTTTCCAATGCTCCACCTGAAGGTACTACATTGATCCGGAAGCAAGTTTTTTTTACCTAGAAAATTTGGAATTTTGCCGAATCCTTGCTGTTTCAAGCCAGGTAGGGATCTTTAACGTGCGTGACAACACTCACACACGGAACCTTCATTTTACCTCTCATCCGAACGAAGGCGTATTTTTGTAAAAAATGCTCACTTAACATTTTTCAAGCGGACCGTGTCGGGATTCGAATCCGGGACCTTGGGCGTAGTAGTCACACACATACCACTACGCCACAGAGCCGCCTAAAAACGACAACTCCGCTAGCATTTTGTAATTAAAAACCAAGAAAACCCTTCACAACGTAAAGCTACTGAAGCTAACACTAAAACACCACTAGAAAAATGGTACTATGTTAACGATCTTCACGTCTCTGAAATATCCGAAAAAAAGTACTTATTATTCTGCGAACGAATATTATAAGGACCATTAATCGAAGAGGGACCACTAATCCTAACAGCTCAGCCTAGTCCATAAAGCAAGAACTTATATCATCTATATTTTTAATGTGATATATTAATGAGTTATTTGATAAGCTTAGAATGTATATATTTAATTCCTGTAGGTTTTAGTTTGTAATTTATTGTGGTAATTAACCTACTTACTATAACTTACTTACTTACTATACTTACTATAACCAGTCAGCCGTTCTCAGGGCCCTGGGGCAAAAACATTAAGGCGCCTTTTTATTGTAGGAGAATTTTTTTAATGGAGTACAGTAGGAGCGTGTTGCTTGCATCTTTGCTTCTCTTACACTATTTAATTTTTTCAAAAAATTGTGCCTTTGTAACAAAGGCTTTGATCTTTACTCTGTACATTATTTTCAAAAATTTATAAAATTGTCTGGCTAGGGACAAATATAAATAAGTACCTTGAACTAAAATTTTTTCATAATTTGAAATAAAAGTCGTACATCGTTATATACTATACATAAACTTTATAATAAGATAAACGCTAAAAATGTATTATCACAAAAAATATTTTTTAAGTAGTACCACCAAAAAAGTAACGATACGATTTATTAAAAAAAACAAAATATAAACTTATAAATATTTTAATCAAAATATATCTTACATTTTTACAATATTTTTTAAATTATACAGAGCTAGAGTGTATATATAATAGCATAGTAGTAGTAGCATTGCACTAAACTAAACGAACTTGACTTTGCGTGCTTTATTTTTTGTAAATTTATTTATCAATTCTTCAGTTTCTAAATCTTTTAGTAGTTCAGATTCGATTGAAATAATAGCAAGATTTGCCAGTCTTTCCTGAGCCATACTGGATCTTAGATAGGTTTTTATCATTTTTAATTTTGAAAACGAACGTTCTGCTGTGGCGACAGATAGTGGCATAGTTAACAAAATTCGTAAAGCCACATAAGTGTTTGGAAAGGATTGTTTCAAATTATTATTAATAATGTAATTTAAAGTTTCTGTAGGAGTGGAAGTGTTCACTTCACCTAAATTAATAAACTGTAATTCGTTTAGGAGTTCTACACCACTTATGTCACGTTCATTGAGATTTAGATCAGTTAATACTATTTCAAGGTCTGTACATAACTTTAACTGCTCCTGTTTAGAATATTTGAAAAAATTGTAAATGTCCCACAAAAAGTTAAAATGATTTGAATAAGCTGATAATAATTGAAATCTTTCATTTACAGATTCTATAGTTATATCTAACATATTAAAAAAAGAATTTACTTTAAACTTTAATTTTTCATCTTCAGTGGGTTTATCATCGTGTTCGTAACTGAATTGTTTCTTAACTTTTCTCACCTTCAAGCCATCTTTTTTTTAAATTCAAAATCAACGTCTAATGAATCAGCTATTTCACGAGCATCGACTAACAAATCGTTGAATCCTTTATCTGATCTGTATTCTGTTAACCAATTAACTAAAGTTTTTAAATTAGTACAGGCCTCTGCTATATTAAAATTCTCAGTTTGTAAAAGTTTACCTACAATATTGACTTTATTTAAAATATTATACCATAAAATCAACATACATATAAACTCAACATTTTTTATTTTTTGGCAAGTGATGAAGCCGTATTTTTTGAATTATTGTCAAAAGCTTTATTTCCTTCACTAGAGATTTCAAATAGAGCATCGTATATTTCTCCAAGCTGATATCTTAAAGGAGTTAAAGCATCAACTCTACTAGACCATCTTGTATCAGATAAGGGTTTTAAGGTTAAATTTGATATATTTGTTTTTAAGACTGACCAACGGTTAGTTGAAGCGGAAAAAAAATTATAAAATTCTTGTACTATAGAAAAAAAATTTTCACTTGAAATATTTGATTTTGCGGCATCGTTCACGACAAGGTTTAAACTATGGTTGCAACAAGGCACAAAGAATGCTCTTGGATTTATATTAAGAATTTTTTTGTAATCCATTATGTTTACCGCGCATGTTTGCACCATTGTCATATCCTTGGCCGCGTAAATTATAAATATCTAAGCCATTTTTTTTCAATGTTTCTATTAATAAATTTTTCAAACCCTCATCTGTACAATCATTTATAGGGCAAAAAGTTAAGAAATGTTTTTCGACGACAATTTAATTTTTTTCTGAATTAACGAACCTAACACATACTGATATTTGTTCTTGATGACTAACATCCGGGGTACAATCAAGTACAGTTGAAAAATATGTAGCTGTTTTAATCATGCCTAAAATTTTTAATTTAAGGTTTTCTCCTAATAAATTAATTATTTCGTTTTGAATTTTGTCCCCAAGATAATGAGGCATTTTAATCTTTTCCTGCATTTGGATCCTTCTTGTGTGCTCAGATATTGTAGGATCAAATTTTGCTAACATTTCAATGCATTTTAGAAAACTGCCATTATTTTTTTCAAACAGTTTGCTATTGGTACCACGTAAAGCTAAGTTTTGCTCAGCAAGAAATTGAATAATATAAAAATGCGCTCGATAACTCCATGCCAATATTTAGTTTCTGTATTAATTAAATTTTGAGCCGCAGAATCAATAGTTGCCATTTTTTAAGCGAGCGAAACATTCTGTCCATTTTTTTAAGTTCTCAAAATAAAACTTACTTTTTCATGGATACTTAAATATTCACCAATGTCATGCCAGCCATTTTACCCATTTTCATCACTTAATTTAATTGTTTTAAAGTACTTGAAAATATTCTACAACAAAAAGAAAACACTGAATCTTTTTCTGTTGAATATAAAAGCCACTCCCGTTCGACTTTTTTATTATTAGACAAAATTCGTGAATAATATTTATCCGAAGACCTTCGACTTGATATTTTATCATTGGGATAATTTATACAATTTTTACTTCGATAATGAGTAGGCCCGTTTTCAATTAATATTTGTACTCTAGGAGACAATATTGTTGCCCACAAACCTGGATCTTGAGGAAGTTGCGTATCGTCCACTTCCGCAGAAACTACGTCTTTGTCTTCCTCAACTTCGTCTGTAGACGTTGATAAAATCTCTTGTAGTTTAGACTCCTCCCGGTCCTCTCTCGAAGTCGATGGAAGATCTGCATCTGTTTGTATATTTGTGCTTGAAGGTGAAGGAAAAATATCGTAATTTTGGAATTCGTCTTCTCCAGTTCTTTCCCAGCTTTCTTTTTCGTCAAATTTTGATATCCTAAAGGCTTTTTTTCTTTATTAAACATCTATAATAAATTAAAATAGACTATTGCAGAATTGAAATTCCGTTAGATACGCCAATCTTAAAATTTATTTTTATTTTTGTATTCATATCGGCAACAACATACAATTTACGAAATTTTGAAATTATGAAGTAGCGATTTTGGACACCCTGTATCTCAAAAACTAACTGTTAAACTTACAGCCTTTTCGCAATGGACACATTAATTCATTAATAGGTCAAATTCTGCAACATATCAAAATTTCGTCAAATTCTGACCGAAGGGTATTTATTTTCCATTTAAAACGTGCCCTCTCTATCTAATTGTAAAGTAAAGTTAGAAACTTACCTTTTACCTTGAATCCTCTAATAATGTAAAATATAGAAGAACACTTAACTTTTTTAATTCAGGTGCACAATTTACAGTCTTTACGACACTTCGATACCCAATGTTAAATGAATTGTTTTTAAAAGCGCGGCGGTATTTATAAAGATTCAAGACTCAAGATTCAACAGGAAGGAATGAACGGGAAAACTTGCAGAAACAAGAATAAACTCGCTTTCTGCGTTCTAGTCAACACATAGGGGTGAGCGCGAGCGCTGTTACGGCAAAACATCGATAACGGATAATTATCGAATACATAAACATAATAAAAATGAAATTGTGCAACTAGCGCAACGTCGCGATATTGGAGTGTTACCCTAATATTGTAGATCATCATCGGTTGAGAACATCTGATACAAAACATCGATGTTCCGATAATTAATGGAATTTAATTAGTTATTCATAGCGAATGCGCGCGTAAACGTACAGGGAACCTTTGGGACGTCTTGTGTCTCAAACAAAAATAAGAATTTTGTTAAGTTTTAAATATTACCGTGAGGCGCCTCACGGCGCCTTTGGACTCTTGGCGCCGTGGGTTTTTGCCCTTGTTGTCCTTATGGACGGCGCGGTCGTGGCTGTTCTTGTACGTAAGTGTTAAGTTTGTAAAATTTAAGATGAAGTTACATAATTTATAAATATATATTTTAAAAGGTTTTGTTCCAGAAATGTTACTATTAAAAATATAGCAACAATAGTCATCTTCAAGGTCAAATCTGACATACAATGTATGTAATAAAATTGGAAAATTAAAAGAATTCATATATTTCAACCTGCAAAATTTTGTTTTCCTATTTTAAAGAAATTCACTGAATATCAATCAAGGAGTAAGGTTGCCATTTATACGGATCAGGTCATCCCACCTATCGTTGCTATGACATTAGTAACTACTTTAAAATATGTGTTTAATGTTGCAATAAAAAATTAGTTTTAAAATTAGAAGTACGAAGCAAGTGCGCCTTATCTGAAATATACGTAAATAGAAACACCAACTTTTAAAAGTATTATTTAAAATAAGTTAGATACAGTTAACATGATTTATTTCTGCGACGTTTTATACAAATTTTTTGGCCAAACTATATTGTTTTAAGTAAAAAAATTGTTTATGCTGGTATTATGAAAAGTAAATTTCCAAATTATTATAAATCGTACACTTAATTAACACATACCAACTTGAAGAATACTATATATTTAACATACCTACTCGTTTCTTCAGACTATGAGAGACTCAGTAATACACAAAAAATCTCGCACGTTTAAAAGTATATAGATAACTACTGTTGTCGTAATTGCGATCATGGTTATATGTACAACCTCCTATCTATATGTTTATTAAAAATTGCCAAACTTCTTCGATACGCAGAGAAGATTCGTTATCTGTCTTTTATGACCTTCAATTTTAAAAAGTTTAACTACATGTTAATGCGCATAATTAGTAACTCTATCTTATCTTCAACTTTGGCCAAATAAATTTTTGACAGGATTAAATAGTATTCTTTGTTAATTCTGTGGGTTTAATACAAATTATATTAAAATGAATAATCTTCGCACTTTGTGATTGTCTCCTTCTGAAAGATTTAAAGATTATATTTACACGTTAGGTTAATTTTAATTAAAATTTTTAAAAACGGCATTTCATTTCAAAACCGATCAATTTTTGATGTCAATCAAACAATATGAAATTATTTAAAGATTTCAATACATTCGAATCCTATTCGATATTTCATCTTTCTACAATTGTCTCGATTTGAAATGATCATTTAGGCTTTGCATAAAAGTATAATTTATAATTTAAGCTTATTCATGTTCCAAAATATCATGTATATACAGAAGTGTGTAATTCTTTAGCTTATTTCTTGACTATAAACATAGGTCCGCAAACGCTTCGTTATGATCTACAGGGTGTTGAAGTTTCCAGATTTTCTTAGTATACTATTTATAGCTTTTTCAGTTCTTGAAATACTTAGATTAAATTTGGACTACAAGTTACACTGTAGTGTTCATATCATTGGGAATGTCAAATAGTTGTGGGTATCTATCAGGTGATGCTTTTCAGAGTCGTGCCACATTTTCTCCCTAAACTTTTTTGTGATGCACTGCTGGTTGATTTTAAAATACAAATTGAATTTTTTATTTGTATAGAAACTTTTAGCTCTCTTGTAGTTCTTTCGTACCTGCGACAACTAAAGACGCAACTAAAATTTTTTAAATGGTCTAGTAAGCACTCGTTTTATTGTGCTAATCTCCTGCTTTTATTAATTTTGAAAGCTTGCATTGGAAATCGTAGTTTGTGCCTGAATATGTTTAAAAAATTAAATGTTAAGCTGTGTAAGGTATAAAAGTGTTTTAAATACATATTTTAATCTTAAAACAATGCCAAATTTTACAAATTCTGTAACAACTGAAATGGATTTCATCTATGATTTGATTGAGAATGAAAATGCCAGAGGAGTAACATCAGCGTCGTAATCAGACTGTGTCACCAAGAGAGACTAAAAAACACGGCAAGCTAAAAGCCCAATTTTTTCACATTTATATTTACATATTTCGCAATACCCTGAAACATGTCTTTTGCTACGCCCCAACATGTTACAGCGTGCTTCACACTAAGACACATACATTTCTTTTTGTTAATAAATTACAGTGAATTTTGTTAATATTCCCACTCAAATTTAAGACTCCTACATTTAATATAAATTCCAAAAATACACGCTATATAGCTTTTTATAAATTCTTTATTTAAAGATTATCTGTTTTTAATGTACAATTACGTACGTGTATAAGTAATTTCCTTATTAGTAAATTTACCGATACTTTTCTATAAAAGCTTTCTTACGTTCAAAACCCTGCAAACAATTTTTCCTGCGTTTACTTTTAAAATGCCCTAAAATTCTCAACAAGCTCAATTTCCCGCCAATTGAATTAGTATTCATTAATAAAATTTCTCAATTACTCCGTATTGAGATTTGCTTTAAACAGCTGTTTAGGAAACATTACGTTACAAAGTAGTTGCAATATTTCCTAGCACCTGCAGTGATTACATTTTAATTAAAAGCTGCAGCTTTCTTCTAAAAGATAAGACCATTTACCACCTGCCTACATCTGCTTACAATGGATTTGTTATTTAGTATTCTGCAGCTGTTAAGATGTTACAAAGTAACAAAATTGTTCTCCTTTGTTTAAAACCCTTTGATAATTGCGTTATCTGCTTGTTCGCAATCTGCTACAGTTTGTATTTCTGCAGCTGTTGTCTGGAAATTCTGTACACATAGTAATTCGGCGATATCTTTGAAAATCAAATACCCTACCCTATACATGATTCTGGCCTTATAAAATATAGACCGTGCTTTAAAAGAGACCATTACCGTAAAGATAGAGTAGTATTATTATCTCATGGCGGGTGACGTCACATGCGCAATAGGTTCAATTTAAACTTAAACCTCAAGATTCACAACGCTACAGTACAACCCACAAACATCTTGCTAGCAATGTGGCTTTAATACGTCGCCACGAAAATCCCATTTATTACGTTAAGTATAATATTGTTTGTAAGGACCCCGTTCATGCTGGCGGTATCTAGAAATTCATAAATATATGAAATAAATCCAGACCTCCATATAATATCGGAGTTTTTTCATGTTTTTACTTATAAACAATTCTAAGTTCGTAGTTTCCTTATCCGTAAATATTTGCTGTGGCAACAGTGCACATACTCAGCGGATCCTAATACTGTATATACCGAATGTGAACCGTAACTGTCATTGCCATTCTCGTTCTTATCAAGGTCTTATTGTTTCCAGTTTTCTGTTTTAATATTTGTATCAAGTAATAGTCATCAAAACAGTTTTTTTCAATACTAACTGATAGTTAATTTCTTCAGCAATTGTTGTAAGAGCAGGGATCGTTGGAAGAGAACTGTAGATAACAGGAGAATTCTTGTTGGACAAAGCAATATAAGGGCAAAGCGCACCATATTTTTGAAAAACCTTAGTAAGTATAAAGAAGAGGGCAAAAGCATTGTGTATAACGATGAAACAAATCTGCACAGTTCTCACATTGTATCAAAGTGTTGGGATGACGGCACCACCAAGGGTTTGAAATCGCCAGTTTCAAAAGGGAAGCGTTTGATAATTGTTCATGCAGGTGGAAAAAATGGGTTCGTTCCAAATGTAGAATTGATATTTAAGTCTGGTTTGAAAACAGGCGATTATCACGATGACATGAATCATCGCAATTATAAGTGGCTGCAAGAAAAGTTAATACCAAATTTGGAACCAAATTCAGTGTTTGTGATAGACAATGCGTCATATCATAATGTTCTTGTGCATCTTAATCCTACTTCAAGATGGAAGAAAACAGATATGCAGAAATGGTTGAAGGAACGAAATATCCTCTTCGAATGTAAGGAGACCAAGCCTGAATTATATTCCAAAATTAAGGCACATAAACCTGTTCATTAGCTGTTTGTAATTGACCAGCTACTGGCAGAACATGGTCATGTAGTATTGCGTTTACCTCCATATCACCCAGAACTAAATCCTATCGAGATGATTTGGGTGTTACTTAAAAACCGTGTCGCTGCATGTAATGTAACCTTCAAAATAGATGTTGTATGGAAGTTGGCAAAAGAACATGTAAAAAATATTGGAATCAACGAGTAGACTAAAGTATGTCTGCACGTAGAGAAAATTGAAAAGGATTACATGGAACGAGAAACTTTAATAGACGAGGTTCAAGACCTAATTATACGGGTTGATGATAATAGCGATAATTCAAATGGATACTTATCCTCAGGCAATGAGTCTGATGACGGGGATGAAAGTTTAAGATGTGAACCCATTTAAAATATAATGTATGTAAAAAAGTTGAATGATGGTCTTTATTTAGCGTTCTACAAAATATGTGTCATAAATACATTTGTTTGTACATTATTGTTTATTACTGAGGTGTTGAAATAAAACTTGCTTAAAGAGGGAAGCAGTCTTTATATCAAATTATGTTCAGTAGTGCTGTGACAATCGATCACTTTTAAATCTGAAACAATCAATGATGGGCTTTCAAAGTGATTGAATTATTTTACATTTTAATCCAATCATAATCAATTCTGTTAAGCATGTCCATTCTTTGTCTCCAAAAGGGATTCTTATTGACTGTATTTATCTCGGCGCTTCTATCCAATCGTGTTAATCCGCTTCAGTTTGGCGACATAAACCAGTTTTCGATCCGATGCAGCGTCTCCAGTTAATCCATTAAAACAAGTGGATTGTACTACTCGATCGGATCTGAATTCCGCATTCGACGACATTATGCAGACTTGACGATTTAAATAATCTATGATTATAATATCAACAGCACCTGATCAGGCCGGTGTAATATATCTAACTTCAGTCGTATAAGCAATATTGCTTTTGTTTAGTCAGAAAGGTTAAGATTATTAATTATTCAAGGAATTATTTTATAGCTAGATTATCGATGAAGTGCGTAAAAAATATATTAATTTAGCAAATATTTCTAAACTATAAATGAGGTTATGGAAAAAATATATAACCTGACAAGATTCAAACCTTAATTACCTTTCTTTTCATACTATAACTGTTCCTCTTCCTTCAATTCTACAGCACTAAATTGTTGATTCTATGATCCATTAAAATAAAGCACGAGATATATGAAATTATAATAATATTAGTATAACAAATGATGTAAAAACCTTTTGGTATTAATTAAAATTTGTTTTTGTTAGTTACAACACCATGAGTGTCATTGTGTAAACATATTCGTAAAACGTTTATGTAATAAATCTTAGTAATATTTTCGAGGTGGGCATTTGACATTTTTATAGTGTTTATAGTTTGTGTTTAAAACAAAACATCTATTGATTTGAAAAAAACGAATATGTAGTACTACCAAATTGTTTTTGTTCTACTAGTGACTATAAGTGATAAAATATCTTGTGTACATTGATCCAATCAATCAATAATCTGGGGTATCACATCTAACAATAAGCTCAGATCATTTTTACAGACGAGCAAAAATCAACATAAAACTATTTACAACACATTCCTTGGTTGCTCGACATTTTTTGCTCTGGCAACACTGGACGTGCAAGCAGTCGATGTTTTCTAGTCTCACTTTTTTATTTTGATTGTTCGATAAGCAATGGATGTAAAAAATCCTGCATTGGGATTTTCTCCAGATTGCTCATCAAGTGCAAATTTTCGATAGCTGAGTGGACTGTTGTGTGAATGGTGAAAACCAAATTGATAATAACAATAATAAATGCTGAGGGTTTACAATTTCGACAATAAAAAAATGCAATAAATCGGAACAGTGTAAACACTTACCCAACACTTGTCGAGAGGTTCTTCAATGTTGCGTAGCACAAAAAAATGAGTCCCGCGAAGGGAATACAGGTACGAACCGCAAATGTGGCGCACAAGGCCGTGCATCTACCATACGTTACGAAGTATCGAACACGACTCGTTTTATTTTATTGTTGTAGATAATAGGACGGGTATTATCTTTCACGTGTATGCACAGTTTCGATAAAACCGCCTAATATCGTCAAAAGAGGAAACCTCATATATTTCTAACATGATTATTATTATAGCTCCTCCTCGTGCAGGTTTTTTCAAGGTCACCTGCCATGAGATAATAATACTACTATACCTGATGAAAAGTCATGCTATTACAAATGCTTTCTGTGCTTGTATAAGTGAAGTTGGTGTTTCCAGCATGCAGCCAGCCCATAAAGAAATGCAGCCGCATTTTTGCAGCCTTAAGATGAGACCAGCATGAAGTTGATTGCTTAAGGTACAGTTTCCCTATTTCCATAATTCTTTTTTTGCTGCGTGAAGGATAAACTTTTCAGATGCTGCTATTGCGTATAATTATCCGATAAAGTGGCACACCCCGTTACACAACTTACATGCATTATGTACGAAAAACTATGTTATTATTCTGTAAATTAAAATAGATTCATATTTGATTAATTTAAGTTAGGGTGTCTAATTTTAATATTATATTATTTCTGAGGAGGTGCACTTCACAAAGCAGCATGTACATATAATTTAAGTATATTTCTTTTTCTAGATTTACTGTATAGTTTGTTTTATTTTCTTTTATATGTATTTAAGGTGAACCATTAAGTAGGTATTTAGATCATTAGAAGTTATATTTGCTTACCAATTTTTATATGTTATAACACAATCACTATTACGCAACTTATTTATTTTATTACTCTGTAAATAATCTTCCAAGATGCGATGTTGTCAATAGAGTATCTCAGAGGTTTCCAATGTGTTTTTCTATTTCACCCACGCCCGTCTACGACGTTTTTGAGCTAGCCCAACTTCTACAATTCTATCCCCGTTCTGTTGCGGTATTCGGCGTAAACATTTCTTTACTTTGACTGTTTTCTTTTGTGTTTGCGCGGAATACCGTAACAGCTTATCTGGAGTGAATCTGAATCGTAGTCTATGCAAGACATTCGTTAGTGTTCGTTTCCTCCAACAATCTTCCTTGATTATTTTTGGTTTGATAAATCAAAGTTTCATTATTTCCTTACCTGACTGCCTTCAAGAGTTTTTCTTGAGAATTTTGATATTACCTCGCCATTTGTACCTGGTGTGTAAGTTGTCATTACATATTTCGTTATTTCCTAAAAATACCGTTTTAGCTTTTGAATATGAAGCCGAAAGCACCAAATTATCTACGTTACCCATCTTTACTATTCAAACGTGGTAAGTTTGTGATCTTGTAAGCTTGTAACTCTTATAGTTGTATGACTCCCTTATCAGATCGGGTTTTATATTGATTAAAACAAGGAAGCGGAATGCACCTTAACTTATACATCTGTAGTACAATAAATAAAACTAACTTTATTATACCTTCGTTAAGTTGAATGTGCACCCTAAACCAAAAAAATTCTTTAACTACAAGGGTAGACCTTATCATCAGGGTTGTATTCGGGGTTTTTTGTACTTTTTCAAGCAATAGCATCACCATTATTTAATTTAAATTTACCAAACTAACCCCACTTTAATTGAGCTCAAATTAAGTAGAAGAATATATACAATATCTAAGTAAATAGGTTTTACTAAACCATCATCATTAGGTCTTCAGTCCTGGAACTGGTTAGACGCGTACCATCATTGTTTCCTATTCTGAACTAACCTACACATTTTCCTGAAATTTGCACAGTCTGCAACTATCAGTATCTGATCTAGGTCTACATCTACCTCTTTTTTCCTATCTCTGCTTGTAATATATCCCATACTATTCCCCAAAAATGCCTTAGAACGTATTCCGCCCTTCTATTTCTCTTTTTCCCCAGATATCCTTGTTCCCCTTCTATTTCTATTACCTATTTGTTATTATCTTTGTCTGTCCCTGCTATCGTCCTCATACATCTGAAGCACAGCATTCCAAAAGGCTGCTACGTTTCTCTGTCTGCGTTTCAGACTGCCCGTATTTCATAGGCATACTGTGCTGTGCTCCACACATATGCTTTCAACAATTTTCTTCTTGTTCTGTGTTTGTTGTCTTTCCTCAAAGGCGCTGTTCTTTTCTGTTTGATGCAGTTCGGTCACCTTCTATTGTTTTACAGTTATATACCTTATTTCTCCGACCTTTAGTGGTTGTGAAGGGAAGGGGCGGCTCCGTGGTGTAGTGGTATGTGTGTGACTACTACGCCCAAGATCCCGGATTCGAATCCCGACACGGTCCGCTTGAAAAATGTTAGGCGAGCATTTTTCACAAAAATACACCCTCGTTCGGATGAGAGGTAAAATAGAGGTCCCGTGTGTGAGTGTTGTCACGCACGATAAAGATCCCTACCTTGCTTGCAACAGCAAGGGTTCGGCAAAATTCCAAATTTTCCAGGTAAAAAAAACTCGCTTTCTGGCCAATGTAGTACCTTCGGGTGGAGCATTGGAAAATCACATGTAAGGTTGTGAAGGGAGGGCGTCGCCGTGGATCAATGTAGTAAGCGTAAGACTACGGAGCCCAAGGTCCTAGGTTCAAATCCCAACACGGCCGACTGCTTGAAAAATGGCAGGTGGACATTTTTCACAAAAATTAAGCCCTCGTTAGGATGAGATGTTAAATGGAGGTCCCGTGTGTGAGTGTTGTCACGCACGTTAAAGATCCCTACCTTGCCTGGAACGGCAAGGGTTCGTCAAAATTCTAAATTTCCAGGCAACAAAAAACTCGCCCCCTGGCCAATGTAGTACCTTCTGGTGGATCATTGGAAATGTAAATGAACGGTTGTGAACGGAGGTAAGCAGCCTGTAGTTGCCAAGTTCCCCCAACACTTAACCATTTACCAATTTAATATATTTTCCAATTTATCTTTTTGCACAGTCAACATTAGTTGAAAGTATTTCGCAACCAACAACTAGATGTTTATACTAATCATCAGATTTATCTGCGCTTATTTTTTCGTCATTATGTTTTCCGTCTCAAAACTGGTTGGACACGTACCTGCACTTATTTATATTAAGAGCTAGCCTACATAGTTCCCTGAAATTCTCACACAGCATGTGTATACAGCTCGTTCCCCTTCTATTGTTTTCTAATTTTATGCACTATTTCACCGAGATTAGTGAAGATAAAACTCATACCTGTATTCGTGAAATATGAAAGAAACATATACTTTAGTATTGAGCTCCGGCTTGTACAGAACTATATAGGTTTCAATTTCTTCTTAGTGCTTGTTAAGACGAGCACCATCCATATTTAGTTTGGTTTTAACCTCAAACTTCAAATTTGTAAGAGCCAAACTTTTGTTCCGCAGCGATTTGTTTTGTTAATAGACATTTAATTTATTTTAGAAGATAAATAAACGGCAACATAAAATTCTTGTACGATAACAGATAATATTTGCAGGTAGTAGTTAATTAATGCATTAGACTTAGATAGCCTAGCATGTATAGTTAAAAACTCTATCCAAGAACACTTCATTAGAGAATATTTCACCAGAGATTACTTCACCAGTGAACATTTTACGAGAGGATACTTCACCAGAGAATATATTACCAGAGAATATATTGCCAGACAACAGCTTCATCAAAGAACCCTAGAAAATAAACGTGTTACAAAAACGAAGTATTGTAATACGCCACGAGGAACCGTCTGAAAGTTTATCTATTAACAAATAACCATTCATGCACATTTTGAACGGGTAATTCAGGTAGACTTTCTCCGTACACATTTTACCAGTATTCTAAATCGATATTTTTGTGTTTCAACAAAAATAAAAGAAAGAGACACCTTCTACATACCAGGTACGACATCTTGGCCTTAGAAAGGACATCTTTATCAGATAGAAGGCGGTCAGATATGAAGAGCACAAAAATTTATTCTGGTTTGGAGATAACCACACATTTTGAGAGAGGAACAAACAAGAAAACCATCCTAAATGACAGATTCATGTATACACCAGTTGTGTATTTATGGACTAAAGATCGACGTATTTAGTGTATTATTTTATAATATTTGTAAAATATTGAAGCGATAGAAAATGATAGTTACCAAATAACAAATAGCTCTTTGGTAGAAAGAAGTGGACTGTATATAAAACTAAGTGATAATTTAACAAACAACATATAATTAATGGTTTTAATCAGTTCAAGCGTTTACTAAAAGCACTCACCTGGTGTTTATGAAACCGTGGTTACGAAACAAACGATGTAACATCTACTATGCTTTTGCGGGTGTAGGGAAGCACATTTATATCAATAGCGGTTCTGAAGAAAAGCGGTTCGTCAAATTAATTTGTCCTACGTAGGACATGTAAAACAGCGATGCGATCTGTTCGAACGACAAATCCATTCTCTTTTGCTTCGTGGATTTTCCAGTCACTACACTGTTTGCACATGCGGAATAACACAGAGTTTTATCATTTGCGGCACTTGTTGGCGCGTACTTGTAGTAAACATGGAAATTTAATCTAACAAATTTAAATATCCCGAAGCGGACGTAAATAATCAACAAACTTAATAGAAAATAAAATTTAGCTTTAATTATTTAGAATAAAACGGAACAATATTAAAGGGAAATGTTACACAAATCAAAACTAACTTGTGATTGTAAACGGTATTACTATAAAATTAAAGTGAATAATACTTTTATATTGAAGAAAGTGGGACCACAATGTAACATGGCAAGGGAACGGCGAATTGACATGTTACAGATGTTTGATAATTTTTCTAAAAAGTGTTGGTTATTTTCTATGAAAGAATTCGTTTTGCCTGCTAATGGAATTATAGTTTTTAGGAGAATTTTTGCTAAATTGTGACATGGTGAATCCATGGAGCTTACGATAGGCCTCAAAAGAATGTCTCTTTTCTGAATTTTTGGTAGATCGTAAATGTGGGGTGGTTTGCTGTAATGTGGGTCCAGTTTGTTTCTTTCTTTGTTTTCCAACTCATTTTTTTATATAGAGTTATATATATATATATATATATATATATATATTTATATTGACGTGGAATTATAGGTTAAATAGGTCCAGATAATAAAATTTTAACCACTGTGTATATAGGAAATAGGAGCAATTTATTTACGCGCCAAATTAATCAGTTTAGATAGTGAAGACGGACGGTTATTAACATATTTTGTATTTCTAAATTAGAATGTTAAAATTGCATAAAGGGAAGAAGTTTTAGAGTACATAGAAACTCAAGGATACGTATAGTTAATGGTAATAACTTTAAACCAAGCGCATGGGATAGGAAACGGAGCTTTCAAATATAGAAAATCAATCATTTAAATGCATATTTCCAGTTAAATAAATGAAAACGTTCGTTTTACAAAGCCTAAGAAGGGGATAAACTCGGAATTGTTATTTTATAACAACAAGTGGCTTCGAAGAAGCACCTTTTAGTTAAATGTCAAGTTCATAGAACTTGATTGAACGTTGGCACAAAATTCTAGAAAATAGTTTTTAACGGTCGGTTTGACAAACAGCTAAAGATAACTAGTATCTTGAAGACTAAGTAAAATGAACGATCTATAATGTAAAACAGCCAGTGAAACGTATAAGAAAGCGTTGGTTACAACTCGCGTCTAAAATACAAGGAAGAAGTGAAGGCCAACAACAATATCGACTTTTTGTAGCTTGAGAGGGGTTTCTAAAAGCGACAATAAATATGGGTGAAACGGAGAAAGATAGCTGAGAGGTGGAGCGTTATAACGGAGGAAAGCTATATCATTGGGCTAAGGCTAGCCGTTTGGAGAAGCGCGCGTCCGTTAAGGTTATTAAACGAATTTCAGTGTAACATTATGATAATCTCGGAATTTTTTAGACGTTACGTTCACAATTTGTAGAATTGATTTTAAAAATAAGTTTTTCGATAAAGAGAGGTTTCGTGAGGGGTTGTGAAACGCGTATAAATACTCTGAGAAAGATATTAAAGCTCTCTCGCTCTTAGATATTAGATCGCGCTTAGATCTCCAACGTAATTGCTAATACGTGATCTTAAATTGTATTAATTATTGTTTATTCGGTACAACATCCTATTTTAAAGTATGTAAAGCTGTTTGTAACGTACCGGAAAAGTATTAAAAGTGATTTACACGAGTGGGTGCTAAAGTTACAAAAGGTGCCGTTACTACACGATCCAATCGAATGATGGGATGGTACGTGGGTAAGCGAATCATACAGCTTAACTAGTATGCATGAAGTGTAGTAGTATGGAATGTTAAGTTTGGACAAAACAAGTATCCGGGTAGAATATTAAAGGTGGTTGCAGAGATTTGGATAGTGGGAATCAGTTGGATCCAGGCATAATCGAAGTATATGGACACAAGGACGAGGGTTTCTGGTGCACATCTCCTGAGGTAACGATGGACGAAGCTTACTCCAGGTAAAGAAAATTAATTTCCTGCTTTTTGCTTAAATATTTGTGCTGATATTTTTGTATTTGAGTATTTTGACGTATTGGGGGTGTACCATAAAAACTCATTTAAAGGGGTATATGTACAGGACAATTAATATTGATTATTTAAAAATGTTTATTGATGATAGAAAATGTTGTTGTAAGAAGTAAACGGGTCTTTAGATTTATTTTTAGTAAAAATGCAAGGTTTAAAAGCATTTAGAGGAACTGGGTTATAATGAGCTTAAAATAGACCAGGATAAAAACAATCTAAGGTTGCATGACGGGCCCATCTACTCGTCTAAAATAAAATTGTTGAAATATATTAAAATCATAAAATTTTAAAGGATTTAATGATTGGGATGGTAACAGTTTTATCAAACTGTATGTACCAATGTGTAAATATCTTTTTAATAATAGAAACTTGTTAAAATGTGTAAATAAAAAGGTTGAATATTTTGTTGCATTATTTGAGTGGTACTTCAAGAAGAAGCCGATTGCTGAGCTAGCCAGGGTACGCTGAGATAAGGAGGCGCTCCTAAAGGTAGTGTAATAATTTTTTTTTATTTTTATTTTCAGAAAATCTGTTATATGGCCCAAGAACGGGGCGAGATTTTGAAGATTCCACGGCAATGTTCTGTGTTTGTTGTCTTTCCTCAAAGGCGCTGTTCTTTTCTGTTAGATGCAGTTCGGTCACCTTCTATTGTTTTACAGTTTTATACCCTATTTCTCCGACCTTCAGTGGTTGTGAAGGGAGGGGGCGGCTCCGTGGTGTAGTGGTATGTGTGTGACTACTACGCCCAAGATCCCGGGTTCGAATCCCGACACGGTCCGCTTGAAAAATGTTAGGCGAGCATTTTTCACAAAAATACACCCTCGTTCGGATGAGAGGTAAAATGGAGGTCCCGTGTGTGAGTGTTGTCACGCACGATAAAGATCCCTACCTTGCTTGCAACAGCAAGGGTTCGGCAAAATTCCAAATTTTCCAGGTAAAAAAAACTCGCTTCCTGGCCAATGTAGTACCTTCGGGTGGAGCATTGGAAAATCACATGTAAGGTTGTTAAGGGAGGGCGTCGCCGTGGATCAATGTAGTAAGCGTAAGACTACGGATCCCAAGGTCCTAGGTTCAAATCCCAACACGGCCGACTGCTTGAAAAATGGCAGGTGGACATTTTTCACAAAAATTAAGCCCTCGTTAGGATGAGATGTTGAATGGAGGTCCCGTGTGTGAGTGTTGTCACGCACGTTAAAGATCCCTACCTTGCCTGGAACGGCAAGGGTTCGTCAAAATTCTAAATTTTCAGGCAACAAAAAACTCGCCCCCTGGCCAATGTAGTACCTTCGGGTGGATCATTGGAAATGTAAATGAACGGTTGTGAACGGAGGTAAGCAGCCTGTGGTTGCCAAGTTCCCCAACACTTAACCATTTACCGATTTAATATATTTTCTAATATATCTTTTCACACAGTCAACATTAATTGCAGATATTTCGCAACCAACACCTAGTTGTTTATACTAATCATCAGATTTATCTGCGCTTATTTTTTCGTCATTATGTTTTCCGTCTCAAAACTGGTTGGACACGTACCTGCACTTATTTATATTAAGAGCTAGCCTACATAGTTCCCTGAAATTCTCACACAGCATGTGTATACAGCTCGTTCCCCTTCTATTGTTTTCTAATTTTATGCACTATTTCACCGAGATTAGTGAAGGGAGTTACGCAACCTGTGGCTACCAAGATCCCCCAACACTTAGACATTTGCCGAAATAATGGTTTTCCAGTAAATCCTTTCACGCGCTTAACATTATTCGAGAATATTGCCCAACTAATTCTTGTAGTTACTTATAAATAATCATCATGTTTAAGCACAGTTATTTTTTCGTCATTAGTTTCTCCATCTTGGGATTGGTTGGATGCGTACCTCCATTGATTTCTATTCTGGGCTAGCCTACACATCTCCCTGAAACTCCTACACCCTACATCTTTTACTATCTGTGTGCAGTAGTCTAACCTAGGTCTGCATCTTCTTCTCTTTTTTCCTATCTCTGCTTCTAATAAATTCTGCACTATTCCGTCATGCCGTAGTATGTGGCCTATTATCATATCTCTCCTATTTTTTACCGTTTTCCACATATTTCTTTCTTCTCCTACTATTTTTAGTACCTCTTCGTTCTTAACTTTGTCTGTCCATGATATCTTCATCATACGTCTGTAGCACCACATTTCAAAGGCTTTTACCTTTTTCTTGTCCGCTTTTCCTACTGTCCAGGCTTCACAGCCGTACAGTGCTGTGCTCCACACATATGTTTTGAGCAATCTTTTCCTTGTTTCTATGTTTGTGGTCTTTGAGCACAGTAGTTGCTTTTTCTTGTTAAATGTAGCACGACCTTGTGCTGATCTTTGTTTTATATCTTTTGTGCTTTTCCCATCTTGCGTTATTTGGCTTCCTAGGTAGCAGAAATCCTTAACCTCTTGTAAGTTCGTGTTACATATATGTATTCTTGTTTTTGATTTATTTTCCACACCTTTGCATACTAGAACTTTAGTTTTAGTTTTGTTAATTTTCATACCGTATCTCTCTGTTAGTTAGTTTACTAAACCATGAATTTAAAATTAAGTCAAGTGGTAATGTACTTTAAACTTGCAAATTAACAAATTAATTACAGGATTACGAAATCAATCGATAGATACATAAATACCAGGTCGAAAATTAATATTTATGTGCTTGACCTAGGCGACCCATTTGGAAAGGTAACAGCTGGAGTGCTTAGCAATTCAAGAACATCATGGCCGACCGCCAAACAACAGCTCTTGACCACCACATGCCGTACGACCCAATTATGTAGATTCCTTCAGCATAATATTTGAAATTTAACAAATTCTTCTTTATAACACAATTGCCTAAAGTTGTCAATTCTATAAATTTCGGATGCCAGTAAAGCCACTTTAAGCGTACAATAAATTGCTAGAACAGGCAACCCTTAAAGCAAAATTAATGTAGGTTCACGAACATGCTTACCCCTAACCGACGATGCAATTCTTGCAAAATGGGATCACCTTTCCAATGCAATACCAAAATTATTTTAACAACTAGATGCTGTATTCCGTCCATCTCTTATCAGAAATCAAATGGAACAGAACAGGTAAAGTGGGAAGGCGCAAGACACTAATGCGCATTTTATTCCCCACACGGCTACGTTCAATTAACAGACGGAAATGAATATTTCATAGCTTACACTTATAACACACGGCGAGTAGTTAAAGTTGCATAACTACCAGAATTTGTGACAGTATAAACAAACTGTTACAAGTTGTTTACGGATTAACATTATGTTAGTTTCAACACGCCTCGTGTAAAATTTCTTTTCCTTATACATGTTTGATTTTCTAGGAACTTTCTACTACCCTGGAATTTTCTACTGAACCCTTACGTTATCTTCGCTTAATGCGTTTCCTCTTCAACAATATTTTAAATTACCTTGCCGTCTACATTTTGTGTATTTATCATCCAGTTACTACATTTAAACTATCGTTAGAAAATTACCTAAAGCTAACAAGTTATAGTTGCTACAATTTATGGAGATGTGCGAGATCTTTTGCTTTTCCTGCAAACTAGTTCATATAATCTACTAATACTGTCAGAATATTTTTTTATATTCTGCTGTTCGCTTATCCTTTTACTGCCCGTAAGAAGGAAGGGTGCAATTTTGTTAATTTTGTTTGCACTAAGTATTACATAAAAGTGAACACATTGAAACAATAACTTCATTTACTCACATAAAGTACTAATCAGTGTTAATTCTTAATCCGTCGTTCATGAACAAAAACAAAATCGCACAAAAACTCAAAACCTCGAGTAACTTTTCTTAATTACGAATTTGACATATCATCATTAGATCTTCCAAGAACTGGTTGGACGCGTAACTTCATTGTTTTCTATTCTGAGCTAACCTACACATTTCCCTAACATTCCCACAATCAACAACTTTCACTATCTCTGTTAAGGTTTATGAATTACTCCGCTATATTATAAAACTTTTGAATACCACTGATACGTGAAGTTCCCCACCTTGCTAGTTTTGTACGCTGTATTACTGTGGTCGCTCGCTCTCTTGCTTGCTGACAACCAACCTACAAAGATGCTCTCAAATGTATAATATTTAATAAAAATAATTATTTACTTTAACTGGTGTTTAGTTTTGTGTGTGTACACGCCTCTTAGAACGACAAGGGGCGCAAATAGAAATTGCCTGGAGTGCAGTAGGCAGTAAACCAGGGTTTGTAAGGTAGAGCGTGGACTGTATAGAGTAGAAGGAAATGAACATAGAATTTGAATACAAGTCACGTAAATACTTAAAGCACTTATCAAAGCACAGACATCTGGAGCACTAACGCGGCACCTTTCAGTACTGTTTCTGGCCAGAGGTAAATAGGAACGGAGTCAGGAAATGGTTAGTTTAGGAAAGACATTAGAGAAGTTAATATTGAGAAATTGAATGAACACGTTCGCGTTCGCGGATGGTTGCTAATCGACTCTTTCAAATTATGGTATTCCTTATCTCGCCTGGCTTGATAAAGAATACCACGTTGGGAGAGCGAAATGGCGCGAACAGTGTGTTAAATAAGAGCATGAAGAAAAGTCACAGGTAACAAACATTTTAATTCGCTCAAACATTTCGACATTCTGCGAATGCCTGGTCCTTCAAGCTAACTAAGTTAACCAATTTCTACTGCCATTTACAGGAGGGCTACTACGGATCCCAACAATCTGTGCAATAGTTTAATCTAGGTCTACCTCTACCTCCCAATTTTTCCTTTTCTGCTTCTAACATATGCCGTGTTATCCCATTGTACCTTAGTATGTGTAGTATTGTTATTGTTCGAGTGGGCGGTGTCTGAAAGCATGTAGGCTTGGCTTGATTATTTGTTAAAATAAGTATAAGCAAAAAAATAATTATAAGTTTCATAAATACATGAAAATAAAATGAAATAGTTACTATTGAATGATTTTTAACAGTTTGAAGTAGTTCAGAAGTTTTCGGTAATATTCGGAACTTTTCGGAAGGCTTCATGGTTGCTCGTGGAACCTAAATAAACTTAAACACTTATTGAATAAATGTATATACAGTTTAACGGGATGTAAAAGTCTTCGGTAGTCAACGAAACTCTTCGGAAGCTTTGGAGTTTGCTTATGAGGCCCAGTGAGAACTTGAACAACGGTAGTTAGAAAATATTTACATTTTGAAGAGGTCCAGACGTCTTCGGTGGTCTTCGGAACTCTTCAGAAGGCTTCGTGTTTTAATTGTAGGTCAACGTTACGTTACAAAGAATTATGATATGAAATTAAAACTACTAATTGAACATATGTACAAGCATAGAGGGGTTCAGAGGTCTTCGGAAGGCTTCGGAATTTATTTGTGAGGTCAGTATAACTGGCATAATCCTGAACGTCTCAGTATAAACGATAAAGTACAAAACGAAATATAATAATTACGTAGTTTCTCTTTGCCTCGAGCTTTCCCAATTTTCTTAAATATTCAACCTATATAACAAAATTAATGCGTTTATTATACTTATTTTTTACAAGCGCTAAATAAAGACTAGCATTCAACCATTTTACAGAAGTGTAATGCATAAATTACTTTTAAATGGGTACTCATCCTAAACTTTTACAATCATCATCAGACTCATCACTGACGATAAGTAGCCATCTGAATCATCACTATTATCATCAGTCCGTATAATTAGATCTTGAACCTCATCTATAAGAGTTTCTCGCTCAACATATTCTTTTTCAATTTTTTCAACGTGCAAATATACTTTACGCCATTCCTTAACTACAATATATTTTATATATTTTTCTGCCGACTTCAATACATCATTTATTTTAAAGGTTGCATTACATGCAGTGACATGGTTTTTAAATAACGTCTATGTCTTTTCGATAAAGTTTAGTTCTAGACGATATGGTGGTAAACGCAATACTACATGACTATTGTTCCGTTCTTATGTAAATATTTATAGCTACATTTTATTTACATCAAGTTTATTGCTTATTTTAAATTCGTCGCGGTATATTTGAATTTGTTAGTGCAAAATCCCCATGTGTTTACTTAAGCACGCAACAGTGCCGTGAGTGATAAACGACTACTCCTGATGTGCGAACAGTATCGATTGGAATATCCACGAAGCCAGCAGAATCTCCCTAGTATTCGCATATACCGCATCAATCGTACAAGTTTTCCATGAAGAGAATCGATTTGTTTTTCGACTGTTCGCACCGCTATTGTGTATGAACCGCTGTGTTACGAGTCTCGTCTCGCTTCGTGAGTCGAATACACCGCGTCGAGTTTGCACGTGTTGCATGAACCGCTTTGTTGCCCGCCGTCGCTATTTTAATAATTCTACACCTATGAACCGCTTTGATAAACCGCTGTCGTAAAATTGTGCTGCGCTTCATCTGTCAAACGAAGAGCTGTATTGGTTCCAACGTTTTTTCATCTACATGCCGCATTATTAACAGGTGAGTGCTATAGTAAACGCTTTTGTTTTGATTTGATTAAGAACATTTAATTATCTGTTGCTTGTTAAAATATCCTTTAAATTTAATACAGTCCATTTTATCTTTCCTCATAAGCTATTTGAAATTACCGCAATTAATTTACATTTCTGGTATGCTTTTCGCTGGATGTTGAAATAAACAACAAGCTCGGATAATTGATACCGCTCGTCAAAGCAGTGACAGCAAATTAGCATAATTTGTAGCGTTAAGTTATTTACGAGTATTTCTTATCTCCCGTGCAATAGGTTTACCTTTGTGTTATCGCCGCTAGGCAATTATATTTTCAAGTTTTCGTTCTTTATCTCCTCTGCGCTTGTATCCATTTATATTTTAACCATGGCAGAAAAGTTAAAGCGTACTTGTTTCTTACGCAACATCGCTATCAATTCGCTACAAGAAATGCTTGAGATTGCTCAAAAATCTACAGTCGGACCCGCTTTTTTAGATTTATTTCGCTCTCATTATGAATCGTTGGAAAGCGTCAAGGACAATGTCTTCACACATCATAATTGGATTGTGGGTGCAATTGCTTCAGCCGGTGACGCGGAGGAAAAAATTGAACTCGAAGACGTCGTCCGTAAACGTTTTGACCACAATTATTTTCAAATAAAAGCGCTATATTATAAGCTGTTTACCAGCCAATCTTTACCCCAGGCTGAGGTGTCCCCGCCGCCGCTAGATAACTTAAGACCAAAAGTATCATTACCCTCGCTGACCCTGCCTACATTTGATGGGGAAACCACTTTGTTTGAAAGCTTCATTGATCGTTTTGATAATCTCGTTCATTTTAATAACGATTTGTCCGACGTAAATAAATTTTCGTATTCAACAGTCATCACTCAAAAATTTCGCACTCCTAACTATTAAAAACTTCGACCTTACCGAAACCAATTACGCTCTTGCATACACAAAACTTCGTGAAAAATACTTTACCAAGAAATACATCTTATATGGTAATCTAGGTAGAACACTCGACAGTAAATTATCCATAATCACCCATAATCGCTCAAATGATTATGGATAATTTACTGTCGAGTGTTCTACCTAGATTACCATATGAGATGTCTTTCTTGGTAAAGTATGTGGATGAGATCATTTGTTCGTTGCCAGTCCAATATGTTGACCAAACGTTAACAGCATTCAATGATTTTAATGATCACCTTCAGTTTACTTTTGAAATTGAAGTGGAGGGTAAATTACCTTTTTTGGATGTGTTGGTGATCAGAGATAGTTCTAATCATTTATTATTTGATTGGTACACTAAACCAACTAACTCGGGCAGATATCTAAATTTTCACTCGTTCCATTCTTTTCAACATAAGGTAAACACGGTGAAGGCCCTACGATATCGAATAGAACACATTTCAGACCCACAGTTCATGGATAGAAATAAGAAATTATTGATTAACACTTTAGTTAACAACGGTTATCCAAAGAGAATGTTGCATAGATTGATATATGGCAACTTCTTAAAAGTAAACCCTGCCGAAACTGATATTGCGTACAAGAAGCTTCGGTATATACAGAAGTTATCTCCACTTTTAGTACGATTACTTAGACAACCTAATATCGCCATTGTTTATGAATACAATTTTGCTATTCAGAAGTTGTTTACCAAATTAAAGGATCGTACTCCGAAACTGTTAAACAGCAACGTTGTCTACAGGATCACGTGTAGCTGCAATAATAGTTACATTGGTCAGACTAGCCAGTGGCTGAAGAGTCGTTTAACCCAGCACAGGAGTGATTGTAGGATAAACTCCACTAAATGTGCGTTGTCCGCTCATGTTGCTGCAACCAGTCATACACCACTTTTCGATGACACTGCCATTTTGGAGAACGAAACCAATTACAAGACGAGGCTTTTCATCGAGTCTTTTTATATTAATAGTGAAATTAATCCTATCAATAATAAGATTGATATTGATAGGGTACATAATGTTTACTCTGCTCTATATAGTAAGGACATTTTTAAACAACTTTAGGTATTTTCCTTCAGGTTATGTAACCATTGCCATTTTCGGAACGTGTCCTGTCACTCTTATAGAATTTGTCATTATCAACTTTGTCTTTACTTTTTAACCGCCATCGTGGCATGACGCTGCCCTTCAGGCAAGTTTTAATTTTTAATATTTTTGACCCACAGTTATAATGTGAATCGTGCAGTAATTTGTTTTCAATCTCCTTAATATAATTTTGTCAATGTAAGTAGTTTTTTGCTAATTTCGAATTTTCTGTCTCCATTTTAGGCTTTTGAAAAGGTACAAAAGGAATGTACCAAAACGTTAGGTGTTGATTAAATTTTCAATCAGATTCTGTTGTTTGATTTAAACTACTTCCCATGATAATATGTACGTGTATATTATACTATATATATATATATATATATATATATATTGCTGTGATAAGGGGTTGTTTAAGGGTGCACTTTATAGTAAAGGTCATTTAGAAATGAGTAATTACCATAGGCAGCAGAAAACTGCATTTATTTAGTGAAAAATTAAGAAATGGACATAGTTTGTAGATAGTAAGCAATCAACACCCTGTATATAAAGTATAAATAGTTTTAAGCGACGCGGATAAACATAGGAAGACGCATAGTTAGCGTAGAAACCAGGAAGACATTCATTAGGTAAATAGAAAATATTAAATACCCTGTAAATAAAGTTTTAGTTAATTTAGGTAAAGCAAGTAATGATATTTTTCAGTGGAAGCACGCGTATATTTATAAGTAAACGATAAAGTGTAATTAGACACGCATTCAAAAGAGTACCAAACAATTAGATTAATACGGAGATAGAAATAGAGCTTCAGGTAGTTAATATAAATGCGTACAAATATCTAACCATTTTTGATAAGAAAGAAGATGAAAAATTGCGTGAATCACATGTAAATATGAAAATTAAAAGTCGAATTGCATCAGTTGTTTATGGAAAAGCAATTAGATCTATCAAAACACAGCATGTTGATAACGAAAGACAGATGCAAGCAGGTTACAATTATTGGGAATCGTGGAGAGTTACATCAGAAACTGGATGTAGTTGTTTGATTGGTCATAAATAAGCAACGAGCTCTAGACCATACCCACTGACGGAGTCGGAAATGAAGAATATATTAGCAAGCACCGTGATAAGGAAGTTAGTTTTGAACTCAACAAAGGCCGAAGTGCGTCGTTATGAAATAAAGCAATACGTAAATTTTAAAAGTGAAAGAGAAAATAAGTGCCAAGATGAAAACTATAATTGCCGATTAAACGTAAGTACATTTTTGGTGAATTCATTTTAAACTAAAACATAAAAATAATAGGGCTCTGAAGTCTGGGGGAACAGTAATACAATTTTGAAGTCCAGGGGAAAATACAGTAATACAATTTTGAAGTACGGGGGAAAATAGAGTAATACAATTTCTAAGTCTGGGGAAGAATAATACAATTCGAAGTTTGAGAAAATTGAATGATAATAAGAAGAAGTCTGATATGAAACGACAATAAATCGGGGTGTATAAATTAATAATGGTAGTCCATAGGGTAATGGCAATAATTTAAACGTAATCCTGAATTGGGGGAAGATAAATTTTATTCAAATGGAAGCGTCGATGTGAAGAAAATAAACCAGGTCAGATTTTTTAGTTATAAGACATTTTGTTTTTCTATATATTTTTTTATTTTGAATATTGAATTTGCTTAATATAATATGCTTGTAAAAAAGTCAACAAAAGAAGTTGCATACGTATAAAATGAGTAATATGATAACAGGTTTAGAATATTCTACACTTCGTTGATAAGGATAATAGGTTTTTTTTTGGTGACTTTGGGTTTTGAGTAAATAGTATATGATGTTTAATAAATGAAATTTACAACATTAACTAATTGAAAAGTGTATTTCAAATAATTGACAAAAGCTGTACATAATATATTGGTTTCATTATATAAAATCGAAATTAACTGAATTTTATAATTCCAAATAAATGCTAGCCGAGGTCATATTTAAATATTTCAAGGAGGAGCTACAAGTTGAATAGGAAATTGATAACACGCAAGGCGGTAACGTATCTAATTTTGCTATTGGCAGACAAGGTTGCTTCAAGATAAAATCCAGTTAAGTTTCTGGAGGGAATTGATAGCAATATTAATAAGACAGCCGGAGGAGGAGATAATTACAATCTTGTTTATTCATAGTAAATATTAAAATGGTCGTCCAAAATGATGGAGCGCGAATAATTTAGAGTACCTAATAGCAAAATCAATAAGGCGCACAACATAGGGGTTCGATAATTTAGAGTGCATAGCAATATATATATATATATATATATATATATATATATATATATGTATTTGCGGCAGTTAATTCTTTATCTATGTTATAACTAACTGCGTTGGCGTTTCCTATATTCAATGGTATGTAGGTCAGCTAATTAAAAAATCTTAAATGCGAGATAATCAAATGTAATTAATTAGGTAATTAAACTAATGTATATACTATGGCTCCTACACTCATTTAAAGTTTATATAAAAATATCTTCAATATATTTCTTATTCTCTAGCCTGTATAACATTATAACAGGAAATTTTCATATCGTGTTTAGATAAAATTTATAATAAAAACACATCTAAAGCCACAACAATGTAGAACATACCATAAATAAACTTTTAGTAATTAAAAAATTATATCAAAAATGTTATTAAATATTAGTTCAAAGACTCTATAAACTACATTTAAATTAATTTTAATACTAAATGCTATAATTAATAATAACAAGACGTGAAACTTAAGTATATCTTCAATCATATGAACGACGAAGGCGTGTTGAGGACAACAACCACTCTGCGTTGCAGCATCTTCTTTATTTTGAATGGAACCTACCTCAAAGCAAGGCTTACTGTGTAGCCATTGACAGGTTGTAGCTTAACATTCATTGCTAAACGAACACTTTCGATACTTCTGTAACTGGTCCTAATTTTATATTTCATAATTAAATGAACTAGAGCTGTTTTAATGGTCATTATACCAAATCGCATTCCTGCAATGTAATTTTATTACACTCTGTAAATAAATAGTAATAGATTTATTTATATATGGAATAGTTTGTCAGTTAATGTGATAGTATATAGAAGATTATTTCTTTCGTCTATCAAATCTAAGCTAATCACCAAACACACTTTCGATTATGTCATGGCTCAAACCAATCCAAACAAAATATCAGCGACTATACTGCTTGGTGCTACTTATCAGCGACTATTTGCCATGGTCCTTTTTTTCGCTTCTATAAAGTAGGCATAATTCCGTTTGACAAATGCTAAAATTAATTTATAAAGTAAAATTTATAAAAATTTGAAAATGAATCGTTTTGGTACAAACAATAGCGATGAAATTAATAATAAAATACAATTAAATATGCCAGATAATACAAAAAAGGGCAAAAAGAGCATATGGAATCAGTTCGAAAAGTTATACGATGAGCGCAAATACATATTTAATAAAGATGCACCTATTCCCATATTGTATAATATACTCAAAGATTGGGCTTGGAAAATGAAGAAAGAATGTGGCAAAGACTATAAAGAGTATACCGTAAAATGCATATGGAATTCTGTTGCTAAAAGCTTACAAGAACTTTATTATAATAAATATAATGTGATAATTGATCTATTTCAAGGAATACAATTTAAAAGTGCCCGATATGCCAAGAACGCAAAAAGACGCGAGTTGCAAAAATGCCCAGAGAAGAGGAAACAAAGTTCTACTGCTTTGAATATTGAAAATGTGTATTCGATAGTCGACAGTTGTGATAAAGAAACTCCTAAGGGCCTCCAGAAGAAATTTTATTTTATAGTGTCCGTAGAATTGGCAAGGCGCGGAGGATAAGGTGTATCTTATTTGGTTCAACATTTTAAATTGGACATCCAAATTGTTGGGCCAGAATCGAGTAGACTAGAATACAATCAAATTTTTACAAAAACATGCCAAGGAGGAAATAAAGTAATGCGCAAACAGTAAGTGACTTGAACCTAATCAAAATACTCAAAGATCTCCTTTAAGATTATTTAAAAAATTACTGGAGAAAAGAGGTCCTAATTTTACTTGTCAACAGTTATTTTTGACACCAAATCCATTTTGGAACGGTACAAAAGTCACCTGCCGGAAAAATAAAATTTTGAAGTGGACTAAATTGGTAGTAGAGTATATTGATTTAGATACAAGTCGCTTAAAAATTACAAATAACTCTTGTAGATCCACCGCTGTTTCACAACTTGTAAAATCCGGAGTACCGGAACAGCAACTAATTCAAATAACGGGACATGCTAATTCATCATTCATACAGCCCTACCTTCAGATGAATGAGCAACATTACCAAAATATTATTCGTAAATTGAGGGGATAAAATGACTGTTCCAAATCAGTAAACACAGCTGCTACATCTTCAAAAGCTGATCAGATGTTCCAAATTGTTCACACGGGCAACGTTACATATAAAAATTGTGCGTTTAATTTCAAGTAGTATATAATTATTGTTGTTACGCCAAAATTACTAAAGGCCAAGTTAAATATTATTAAAAATAAATTGCATTTTGTGTTCCGAATTACATTTTTTAGAATGTTTAGATTAAAATGTTGTACCTTGTTCTCGATTCAAGAAATAATCTTCCAAAATATAACGCGACCTTCATAAATCATCGACTATTTTTATTGTGGCTAAATTTCTCGTGTTTTTTACAGTTTATTTCGATATAATTTTGTCATTAATAATCAAAGATTAGTTGGAGGAGTACAGGGTTTCTGGGCCCACATTTCCACCCGAATCCCACATTTCCACACACATTTACATGTAAATTCCCATAAGGTGGAAATGTGGTGGTGGAACCGCATTTCCACACATTTACATGTAAATTCCCATAAGGCGGAAATGAGGGGAAATCCCACATTTCCACACACATTTACATGTATATTCCCATAAGGCGGAAATGAGGAGAATCCCTCATTTCCACACTCATCTGAACCAAATAGTTTTCTTTGGCTAGCTATTGAATCTTTCGAGATAACCCTATCTTGTTTGGTATCAATTAATATTAGATTATTCTCAGCTACCCGAATCTCTAGGAATTTTTTAGATTGCATCATCCCCTAGAGAGCTACCATTTTTGTAAGATTTTTTTTACCCTTATAAATTTTTTAGACATACGACACATTAAACTAACCTAGAATTTTACGCAGAATCCGAATCTGCAAACAGATGTAAAACCCAACCACCCCTTACAAAGTTACACTTTTAGAGACTCTGAGCCTCTAAATTTTTTTTGCTCATCCATAACATATGCTTTAACCAACCATTTCCCTAGAAATCTAAAACCGTGGGGATTTTAGAAATGAGTTCTTTATAAACCATAAGTGTATAATATTTAAAATCATTTTCAAACAGTAATGTTACTGTTTTTAAAATATTCAAAATTGCAGCTTTTTAAAATTTTAAACAGCTATCAATTTCTGATTTAACATCATCATAACTAAGTACATCACAAATTATGCTCAATGCTAAATATGTACTTTGGAAAATACATTTCATTTTAATTTAAATTTTAAGCTGAGAATAAAATTAGATAAAATTAAAACCACTCCAAACAAACATAAAGAAGGGACTGTTTTCTGTGTATAACTTTTTATTAAAATTAAGTTTAAATGACTACATGCTTGGCACTAAATATTTTTAAATTTTGTTATGTATGTCAGAATAAAAATTTTAGAATAGTACTACATTGCTCTTTATTTACAAAAGGCTGTGACGTTACCACGAAATAGCAGTCGCACAGAGGAGCGCGCATGGGCAAAAGGCGCGCGCGCCCCCTACCCATGCGCACTCCTGCACGCTCATGTGGTCATATGGTCATGTGGTCATATGGTCATGTGGTCATATGGTCATGTGGTCATATGGTCATGCGGTCATATGGTCATGTGGTCATAAGGTCATGTGGGCATATAATCCTGTGTGTAGCAAAAAAAGGTTCTAAAGATGGATTTAAATAAAGATGAGCAAAAATTAGTGGTTTAAGGTCTTTAAAAGGCATAGCTTTGTATGAGGTGGCCCTATTTAAAATCTATTTACAGATTTGTGTCCCTAGAAAAATTTAATATTAGTTGACACCCAAAAAGATATACTTATCTTAAAAGAGTGACTACCCCGCGTATAATAAATACAATATACCGCTTGACAACAAAAAGTTGTAGGGAAATTCAAAGACAACTTTAATGAGGTCTAGTATTAGAATTCGTTGGTAGTAGGGCTAAGTCCTACTGTATTGTAAGCGAGAAAGATACGATTAAAAAGGTTAAAGGGGTCTCACGAAGTGTAGTTAAGTAATACCGAGGGTGCTACAACCTATAACGAGCATATACCCCCAAAAGGTATGGGCATGCAACTACGCAGCAGTGCGTGGAAGAATAAGAATTCTCTCCAATAAAAAATTAAAGTTTCTATGTACGTAGCACCAGTCATTGGGAAATGGTAGAAATGTTAAACCTATAAAGACGATTAGTAATTGTGGTTTAGAAAAATAATAGTTTTCTTGGACTAAATAAAATAGCTTAAAGTGACTAATGTATATGGTTACATATTCTCGTACATATCCGCAAACATCTGCTTACATCCGCATACGGGCACGGCGATACCGGTAGTTTTTGTTTAACAAATAATAGGTAAGATACGTTGGGTGTTAGTGTGGAAGCCCATTGTCGTTTGAAAAATGTTTGGAAATTATCAAAACGATAGCGGGTCGAAGTTTATGTTAGATGGATGATAGACTGAGTTTTTTTCTACTTTTTACGAGGGAATCGGGAGTTGACGGACATCGAGCATCTAATTCTGTAATTGAGCGATATCGAGTACTTGCCGGTTCTAGAAATCATTACGTGCTACCATCCGCTATGCGGAAGATTTGGTTCTAGGAAATAAGAAACCTACGAAAGCATAGAATACTCGGTATTAATGCTGATTGGTTTAGTGACCGCGTTTGTGCACTTTTCGAGTGTCTTCGGCAATCTTCGATTGTTTCCAAAGAAAATATTCAAACCTACCATTTTCTAAAATATTACGTAGAAGTTATTTAAAATTAAATTGTTTTATTAGTAAGTATTCTGTAGGCAACAAGTTTGGTATCCCCTTAGTAAAGGTTTAAAATGTTTTATTAAGTTATTGCTTATAGTAGCACTGAATCTTCTACTGCACGGCTTGCAACCAATTTGTGTGCGTGTGTTATAACACTTTTGGATTTTTAATATGTGCGCGATGCGATTGCCGATCTGCATTCGCATGGTGTTAAATGTACTGGACGAATACCAAGGATTGGTAAAAGATGACGTCATTTAGTCCCCCGCTGAATCCTCAACTTCCTTTGGCTGTCTTCGGAAACTTTCGGTTTGCATTTTATAGGGAGCATAAGGCAGCTACGCAAGAATAAATTTTTTAGTTTATAAGTTAGTTCGCTTACAAGTTTCACCAAAGTCCTATAGTGCGGATTTTGTTTTGTACTAAAATGCTACCTGCAAACGTTTTTAAATGTAATTCTTGCGGTGCTTCCTATACCTAGAAAACCGCTACTGGCGAAGATAGTGTAGAAATGGTTAGCATAGCGTTTAACAACCGTATGACTAGCTATCGCATAAAGAACACCAGTGTCGACGATGGAGTGTCCGAACCGAGGAAGAGGTATGCTGTAAATCTATTGTATATATTAGTTTTAAGATTCCGTAATTTTTAAGTTCTTCGCCCACCTTCCATGTAAATTATTTGGAGATAGTAGAGGAGGGAGATAGCCAAGATAAAATAAAAATCTTACTCAAGTGCTACATTAAAGCAGGTAGTACATATTTTACACAATCTGCAACACCATATTCTACTATTCCAAAAGAAATAGACATTTCAGAAGTGGGGTTGATAGATACGCGTAACATTTGTCTAGCTAAAACCCTATCTTTAAAATTTGAAAAAAATATATATGTAAAACAGCGCATTACTTTGGAAAAATTAATGTTTTAAAAATACAATCAGAAACAATAGCAAAATACACAATGATTGGTGTTTGCAAATACATTCAGTTCTATTTTAATAAAAAATGCAGACTTACCTTAATTTTTTTAAAAGGTTTTGAGGAAAAATCACTATACGAAACAATTTGATTAAAATTTCAACGAACTTACACAAAACATGCGGAACGAATAGGTCTTTACTAATCAGATCGCGTTTATATGCGGTTTGAAAACCGTTAATCGATCTGTATTACAAGATGAAGTTTGCATTTTTCCTAGTCGAGGTCGTAATAGAAAGCCCATTGTGTACACCAGCAATTATACGGGAATTTCCTAATGCATGACATTGAAGTATATTTCTGAAACATATAGTCAATAATAAAGAGAAAGGCTACTTTCACTTCTACGTCACATAATTGTAAGCAATTAGCTCGGGGATGAAATGTATTTTCCAAAGTAAATATTTAGTATTGAGCATAATTTGTGACGTACTTAGCTATGATGATGTTAAACCAGAAATTGAGAGCTGTTTAAAATTTTAAAAAGCCGCGGTTTTGAATATTCTAAAAACAGTAACATTACTGTTTGAAAATGATTTTAAATATTATACACTTATAGCTTATAAAGAACTCATTTCTAAAATCCCCACAGTTTTAGATTTCTAGGGAAATGGTTGGTTAAAGCATATGTTATAGATGAGCAAAAAAAATTTAGAGGCTCGGAGCCTTTAAAAGTGTAACTTTGTAAGGGGTGGTTGGGTTTTAAATCTGTTTGCAGATTTGAATTCTGCGTAAAATTCTAGGTTAGTTTAATGTGTCGTATGTCTAAAAAATTTATAAGGTTAAAAAAAATCTTACAATAAGGGTAGCTCTCTGGGGGATGATGCAATCTAAAAAATTCCTAGAGATTCGGGTAGCTGAGAAAAATCTAATATTAATTGATACCAAACAAGATAGGGTTATCACGAAAGATTCAATGGCTAGTCGAAGAAAACTATTTGGTTCAGATGAGTGTGGAAATGAGGGATTCTCCTCATTTCCGCCTTATGGGAATATACATGTAAATGTGTGTGGAAATGTGAGATTTCTCCACATTTCCGCCTTATGGGAATTTACATGTAAATGTGTGGAAATGCGTTCCACCACCACATTTCCACCTTATGGGAATTTACATGTAAATGTGTGTGGAAATGTGGGATTCGGGTGGAAATGTGGTCCCAGAAACCCCGTATTCCTCCTACTAAGATTAAAGCCCTCCAGTTAAAGCTATCGGGCTATACACAGATTACCAATGACAAAACTATGTCTCGACAAATTGAAACAAAAAACACTCGAAATTTAGCCACAATATAAATAGTCGACTATTTATCAAGGTCTTGTTATATTACATCTAAATACTTAATAAGAAAGTAGACTTTTAGTTGAAGGAAAACAACCAAACTTGACGTGAAACACGGGTGTTATACAACGATCTGTTATTCCAGCAAATAGCATTTATTCTTTGGCTATGCAGCACAAGTACGGTGGTACCGTTATTGATACGATGAGAACATTTTCCTTTATCGGCCCTACCCACGAGTAGACACATATAGCGAGTATAGCTTATTTTTGGCGCTTTAACTAATTTTTGGAAACTTGACTAAGAGATCTAAATTGAAGTAGAGAAATTTAGAGAACTTGTGAAAGGAAGAGGTGAAATCTTTTCCAGAACCATATTTCAAACAGCCTTAGTGGCGAGAAGGAAATACAGGAAATATAGAAAAGAAATGAGTAGCTGTTAAACAATAAAATGTTTCAATCGGCAAACATAAGCCTTGGTAGAACCAAACGAGTTGGTCAAATACCTAAAATAAAAGGCGATATATTAAAACTGCTAGCAAATGTAAGGAATGTAAGGAAAATATAATGTGCAAGTAACTTCAAAATAGGATTAATAAAAAATGAAAGCCCAGAAAAAATGGCTTGTTAAAAAGCACTCAAAAATCGAAGTGCGAACGATCATTATTAAGGTAGGGAAAGCATACAGAAAAGTAACAGGTTTTTGAAAAGTAAAATATACTAACAATTTATTAAGCAATAATAGAAGGCGCTTATATAACTGTAATGCGAAGGTAAATAGATAGACAAAATATATCGAAGTATTGAGAGAAAGGTTAAATGACGTACTGAAAAAAGGTAATCCTTGAGATAAATGAAGAAGGGTGCCAAATTTCAAGAAGATCGCAATTTGACGCAATATTAAAAGATTTTAAACTAGATAAAAAAGTAAAACCAGATAACATATGTGGAAAATCACTACAAGTTTCAAGGGAAATAGCGCATAATAGACTCCTCAGACTTAGCGTAAGATAAATGAAATTGGAGATATGCCACAAGATTACGAAAGGAGCGTTTGTAATGGTACAAAAAAGTAAAGCACATAAATGTAGAAATGCAAAATAATTAATTTTAACGTTGTATACGTTAAAGGCTAACTTGCGTGCTTGCAAAAGGATTGAAAGAAAAAGCAGAAGAGTATAGGGTACGCCGACGAAAGAAATAAAGATATAAATAAATAGTTGTGTGGGTAAAATTACTGATCGAGGGCACAATGAAAAAAACTGACTTATGCACTTCACATCTATTGATACAACGAAATTTATAAATTTGAAGTGTAAACATTTAAGGTATTGTAAAAGATGGGTTCCGAATATACGCAAAAGGGTAACTGCAAGAACCTGCAACAAACAAATATCACAGCAGGAGATTAAAACGTAACAAACATAAAACAATGTTGTAACGCGAGTTATGTACGTAGATGAAATGGGTCACCTAAAATGTGACCCATGACCTAGTGACCCAAATGAAGTGTAACCCACCACCCAGTGACACATGACCCAAATTGACCCAGTGACCCACATTGACCCAGTGACCCAAATTGACCCATTTACCTAAATTGACCCAAATTGATGCAGTCGTAAAAATTTTCTTACTGTCTCAAATTGGCCCTCTGTGATGTCCTCAATTAGTGGGCGAGTTTGATCGAATAACCGATTATGAAATTTGGAGATTTTATTATTAATTTTTAATAAATATGTGCTGTTCTACGAATTACAGTTACAAAATAAATCTCAGAACTATCTGGCAGAAGGAATAGCTGCTGTCCAAGACAATTTTAATTAGTGTGAGAATGTTTAACAATTAAATATACTAAATGATCAAAATATTTTTCAATGACAGACGCAATAAAATATAAATTGAATAATCCCGTTTTTTGACATCGAGTTGATACAGGAACATTGTTTTATATGATCTTCATCATTCTTTTAGTTAATTAGTCTTATCAAGAAAACTCGATCTCACGGAGATTTATAAAAGTCAGCACTTATGTATAAGGTTTAAATTACAATTAAGGTGATGTTTATCCATGCTTAATGATAATGATATACAAATTACAAAAATAATGGACACTGAAAATAACCGGGTATATAATATTAAGATTTTTGCTACAAATTATTTCAGTTCTTATGTGAAAGAATACTATTATTTGAACATACAAAATTTTATACGTTCATAACACTGCATTCTCGCGGCACAGCGCCACAGCACATGTAAAAATGCGTTTCATATTATATAAAAAGCGATGTATTGATTACAAAACATGTTAGCGTTTGTTTGAAATATGAAACGAATGCTAGCAACTAACGGCACCAATAAGCTTATGCATTTGTGAAAATAGTTAATAAATTGAGCTGAAGGTATGCGAAAAAGATTTTTATGACTTCAATAATTCAATTTGTTACTGAATCAATTGGGTCAGTTTGGGTCACTGGGTCAGTTTGGGTCACCGGGTCAGTTTGGGTCACTGGGTCAATGTGGGTCACTGGGTCAATGTGGGTCACTGGGTCATTGTGAGTTACTGGGTCAATCCGGGTCAGTACACGGGACCCACTGACCCAGTAACCCAAACAAAAAGTGACCCACTTGGACCCAGTAACCCAGTTGATCCATGACCTATTTCATCTCTGGTTATGCAATCACCCAATTGAATTATACACCAAGAAATAAAATAAATTAGGAAATTATTAGAAATATTAGGAAATGCGCTAAGTGAAGTGCAACATTGTAAATGAAGGATAATTCATACAGTTTATTAACGTTAATGGGAACGAAAGCGCTACTTTGTAGCACAGACGATAGTGACACTGCAGATGTCAGGTTACAGGCGGTCACCGACGGTCACGTACCAAAATTACTTAGAATTAAGATCGCAACAATGTATTTATGAATAGAGTTAAGAATAAGCAGACATGAGATCTGCAAGTTCCCATAGCCACGTGAGGGGGTAGGGATATAATAAAACACCCGGAAGCCCCAGTCGACGACAGTTAATACATCGTTCAGCTTTAACATTGCAGTTCGTTAGATTACTCATTTTAGTACAATTAGTTAACGTATTTCGGACTTAGAATAATTTTAACCTAATTTGTCAAAATTCCAAGTCAACTCTGTATAAATAAATAAAATTTGTTAAGAAGTTGGAAATGGTTTTTTAAAAAAGGCCGCTCCCAGCCACGAACCTTAACTCGCGTTGCGTTACCCTAGCTATAAATTGGTTGAGAAAAATTTTGAATGGACAAACTAAAATACGAACACACCTGGTATAATGGATTTCACACATAATTAATTTTAAGTGGGCATGGTATTTTAAAGTTTAATTTCTATAAAAATAATTTAGCTAACCAACTTTAATTTCAAACAGTATAACAGAATTTACTTTAAGTACATTGTAAACGTAATAATCCAGGCTGATGACTTATTTTAAACGCAGAAACGTAAATAATTTTAAAGCTCAAACGACACAAAGTATGCATTTCCCATGAAAAGGATAATTTACAATAGACAGATAACGTTATTCCCGTCCATCAGCGACATTTAAAATAACACCATATTACAACAACCGTACAATCTATATGCTACAGTACGTTACTTATGTAATTAACGGGAGATTAACCTTACTATTAAGCACAAAACAAATTTGTTGCACTGTATTACAGAATGCTGACCGTAATTAATAGGATTATATAGTGGATGAAATAACAGTAGTTAAATACCCAACAGAAAAGAATTCATTAATTATTCGCAAGCAGGTAATTAAGAAGTGTCAAAATGTAGTAATAGGAATTAGTAATATGGGGAGGGCAGTTGAGTTAAAAGTTGCACACAAATACAGCTTCAAGATGAGAATATAGATTCCAGCAGATTCCATGTGCAAGTTTTATTCCTGAAGTCTTTCTATCGATCTGGCTACTTACCTTTTGCGGTTTCTAAACAGTAGTAGCCGTCATAGGGCGTCGTCGTGGGTTCTTATGTGAAATCTCCTCACGTAAAGGTACCTAAAGATGTTCTACGCACTTCACCTCAGCCCACAGTTTTATCTCTATAACACAATAATTCCGTTCCGGTTCCGAGAGCACCTTACCAAAGTAACCAACGACTCTTTCTTATCCGCCTTTAATATGGATAGTACAGTTCTGACGCAGACCCTATTTGCGTCTGTATTCAAGATACATTTACCTTCTGATCCACAAAAAATTTAATTACGGTGCTGTTAATGCCTCAGCAGTTGGAACGCATTTTGGTAGTTCATCCCAAATGTAATTACGCCCTTCATCAGTCAACATGGTCAAGGATTTTTCAATATTTACAAACCCGGAAACAAATCCTCTAATAAGTGCACAACCCCAAAAAGTTGCGTAGCTGATTTTTGTCTTTTGGTTTCGGCCATTCTTGCATCGCTTTAACCTTTTCCGGGTTTAGTTTGACAACGTGCTGTAGGTACTCCATATCTCCGCCTAACAGGTGACACTTTCTTCGACTTAGTCTTCTCGCAAGCCCAAGGTATTCGTTACTAATAGGTTTAATAGTTTGTAGAAAACCGTACTAAAGAGCACCATCCAGGCATTGCATTAGCACACTTTCCGGTAGGATAACGTCGTACGTCAGACAAACTCGCACAGAAACGTCTTGTATCGCAAAACGGCACTTCCCCGTTTTTACTTTCAAGACATCCTTTTTTATATCTATATGGAATCTACGCTTTCTCAAGATATCGGTTTTCAAAATAACTTGGTTGGTAATGTTCGCTATTACTGTCTAGTGGTAAAATATTTCGCTCCCATCTCTGATTTTTACATCTAGCATTCCATGCGTTCGAATTTCCTCACAAAATCCTTTTCGATTTAAATCCCATATTCACTATTAGGCAACTAAGCTATTTCATTTATATAGGAACGACATTATTAGTTGTAGGCAAAGTAGAATTATATCTACCAATATTACAATATAAATGAGCTTGTGGTGTTCTGGCTGGCTGGGGTCACCTTTTAATGCTTTGTAGTACAGACGATACATTTACTTACCATTTAGAATATTGTTATAAGCTTAGGGTACATTAACACTAAAGTAATGACACGCACAGGAAATATTTACAATTTTTTTTAAAGTATGCGTTACTAAATTAAAAATGTTCTCAACACTATAAATGAGTTCCATTGTTGAAAAATTTGATGTTGCTGCTTCATGACAATAACTTGGATATGGTCTTGTGTAGATTATGTTGTCAATGGTTGTGAGTAACCCTGACCTTAGTTGCGTTGAATGAATGCGGCACCTCATGATACTGATGACTGTCAATTTTCCATAGCTTGGGTATCTATCAGCTAGTGGGCGAGCACTGGCGTACGGTTGGCGCCCTTGGTTGATAGATATTGGAGCGGTTTGACGGCGGAATGTTTCCAATCCCTGCGTGCTTGTTGAAGTTTCGTTCTCTAGTAGGTGGTTCTGAAGACCGTAGTCTTAGAAGTGGCGCAGGTCCAAAGTGTGTTACGGCGAGATAGTGTCCCTATCGTTATGAAAATGTACTTCATTTTATCCTCTTAGATTTGGTGGTCACAATGGGATAATATGAAGAAAAACTTTAAGTGCTCGAAGAAGTTGGTGATTTTCTTTCTGCATTATTCCTAAGTTCCCTCCAAGAAGTTTGGTGGCTTTCTTAAGGAGAGCTACGAAAAGTGAGTTGCTTTAACGCTTGAAGGTCATTCTATACCGAGATTTGTTTGCGTTGTTCGTTCGGATGGTTCTATTTTGTATTTGAGTGATGTCTGACGAGTCCAATATTGATGGAAAGTTGTTTTATGCGTGCACGCTATTTATTTGCATACTGCGAGGTTATTGGTCAGTTAGTTAGGATCATGGTTGGTTGCGTACTCTTACAAAGTTATTAAATGAAAGTCAAACGGAACACAAAACGAAATAACGAAGCAGGTAAATTCTTGTTTGATACCACATATTTATAAAGATCCAGTATGGTAAGAAACTTTTTATAATTCAAAAAGTCGGTAAACAGCTTTGATATAATTTGAAATAATAATGAATTTTAGAATTCACGCGCGACCTATGATATAAATCAGTGCTGGGGAACTGCCGGCCCGCGGACCTAATCCGGCCTGTTGCGATGTTAAAGTTCGACCGCGGCATAAATGAAATAATGTGCAAGTAGTGTGACGAAAATGTGGCGTAGTAAAGTTACATTTTGTGGGGTGTATGATATACCCAGCCTGGTAACGCAAAAATTAAATCAGTCAATCTGTTCTGGCCCGCATCCCCATATGAAAATTGAAAATTGGCCCGATGATGAAAAAAGTTGCCCACCCCTGATATAAATGATCTTTTTCCATATAAATATATAACTTTGACTAATTATTCTATATATAAATAAGAGTAGTACAAACATACCAATACAGTTGCGGGGACCTCCTGAAAATGGTATCCAGCTATACGGATGACGCTTAGCACTTTCTTCTGGAAGAAAACGATCAGGGTCAAATTTGTTGGGGTTTGGCCAAATTTCGGGATTCCTTTGTACTGCCATAATTCCTACTATAATAGTTGTATTAACAGGGATTGTATGGTTTGCTGAAACATTTAAAATTTGACAAATAAATATTTACCTACATTTTGTGCTGCTTACTTAATTCAATTTCTTGATCATTAGTGCGTCCAAGGTATGGCCCTGGCGGAAAGATTCGTAATACCTCCTTAATAACCCTATCCAAATATCGAAAACCTTTTAAATCCTCACGTTCTAGTTCTTCCTTTTCTCGCAAAACTTTTGCTACCTCTTCGTACACTTTTTCCTGAAAACAGTAAAACATGCTTTATTTAATTTACTGTATTGAAGGTGATTCTACAAAAAGCAGTTTATATGCAACGCTAAACGTTTCTCCGGATCTTTACAGTAATTAACAGAAACTTTGATTAAAAGTATTTTGAGTGTGTTAAAAAAATTATAGACTTTGATTTAGGACAAAGCAATTTCTTCTACTGAAATTGAAAAACTGGTCACCAATGTTAAAAGTGAGATACTATAGCAAATAAGCAGATGTTAAAAAATCATACAATCTAAACTTCCGTTTTCTTTTAGACCGCGTTAAAAGATGATGCGAAGGTATAAATGCAGAAATAATATTGAATATACAAAGGCATACAATTTCAGAGAATCATGCTCCTACTTGCAGTTAACGGCGTAGGGCCAAATTTTAATAAGTACATTACATATTCAATTCGCCTACAGCAAATATTCTGAAAAAAACATATATTGCATCACACTAATATTTAACTTTTAAGTAATAACTACTGTGATCCTTATCTCTTTCGTTTTATATTCAAAAAAATTATTTATAAATATAAACAAAAGCATCTGCAGTTAAAAACTAAAAATATATGGTGACAGTAAAAATGAAATATCTTGAACTAGCTGATAAACATGTAGATAAATAATTTAAATACCAAATTACATAGATATATAGTTTTCAGAATAAACTATTGATAAAAGAAGGTATTGTTCCGAATGGACCTGTACCACGACAAAGATCTAGATTACTAGAACAGGTGAAATGGCTTGCGTGTTTCAATGAGCAAAAGGACCAAACTACAGTTTCAACCAAAGCAGTAGGGAACCAGACTTAGGCCATAAAGGTCGGTATGACATTCTAAAACACACTCCCGCGATGTGGAACGCAACGAAAAATCACCACATTACCTCCCAAGTACAAAGTGCACATAAATTGTATGTAAAATGATGGCATCTTCTGAGGTAAATGATTCCGAAGTTAAAGTAGTCCCCCATCCGAATCTCCGAGTGGGGACTATTCCTGAGGATACGATCGAAAAGCTCAGAATAAGAGTCGGGAACATTTTGCGAGTCGAGGCGTAAAATGTTAAAAGTATGAAACAAGTAGGTAAACTAGAGAACTTGTGAACTGAAATGGATAAGTTAGCACTAGACATAGTAGGGATCAGCAAAGTTCGATGGCCTGAGGCGGGGGATTTTTGGAGTAGAGACTTCAGGGTAATTCATAGAGGAGCAAAGGAAGGAAATTTGGATGTAGGGATAGTTATGCGAAGAAAGATAGGACACTGTGAAAAAAATTACATACAAAATAACAAAAGAGTACTCATGGTTAGATTAGAATCTTAATCGATAAACACAGTAATAGTACAAGTATACATGCCTACCTCTAGCTACAGTGACTAAGAGGTAGAAAGGATCTACAGAGATACCGAAAATATACTAAAATACGGAAAAGGACATGAAAAGTTAATAATTACGGTGGAATTTTAATGCAGTGGTAGGTGATGGTAAGAAAGGATCGGTAGTAGGTTTATTTGGTTTAGGCACGAGAAACGACAAGGAAAATAGACTGATAGAATTTTGCGACAAGAACAGTTTAATCATTACACATTATTTCAACATCATGCTAGAAGACGATATACGTGGAAGATGCCAGGAGATATAAGAAAATATCGAATAGATTACACTCTTGTTAGACAACGGTTTTAGAATTAAGTAAAAAACTGTAGAAACTACCCAGAAGCTGATATATACACTGACAACAACATCGTAACTATGAAGGCCGTTCTTAAATTAAAAAATTTTGAAAAATAGAAACGGAAAAAAACACTTCGACTTTGATAAACTAAAATATAAAGACATCCACAAAAGATTTGAAAGAATGTCAAATGAATTGCTGAAAGATATTTGGAGAATTTCTGATACTAAAGAAGTAGAAAAACAGAGTGGAATAACATTAAATCCAGCTTACCCATGGCGGTCAGAGATATTCTAAGATATACACAAAAAGAAAATAAAAAACCATGGATAAGAAGGGATATCCTAAGTTTGATACAAAAATAGATCAGACGAAACAGGAAAACAGAGATACAAAGCCATATAATAAGAAATTGTTCGCCAATGCAGGAAAGCTAAAGAAGAATGGATTGGTGAAAAGTGCAAAGAAGTACAAACTAAGATGGAAATAGGAAAGACAGACGAAGCATACACACTGATTAAAAGGAATTTTAGGGATATAAAACCATATAGCAAAAATATAAGGGACGCGGGAGGAAACGGCATTATAAAAAATGTAGAGAATGTGGATAGATGGCAAGAATATATAGGGAATTTATATGCAGAAAAGGAAATAACAGCATTAGATCAGGAATCAGATATTGAAAATGATGACTTGGGATATCCTATACTAAAAGATGAGTTTCAATTAACATTAAAGGGTCTGAAAAATGGCAGGGTACCGGGTACAGATTAGGTGCAAGCGGAAACTCTAAAAGCCGCTAGTCAAGCAGTAACAGAACGTCTCTTTCAACTTGTAAGTTATATGTATGAGACAGACGAGATACCCAAAGATTTCAAACGTAACATGATAGTAACTATACCAAAAAAATGTGAAAATTTTCAAACAATAAGTTTGCCAGCACACTTGTGAAAAATATTAATTAGAATTGTACAAAGACGAATGGTAAAACGAAATGTAGAAATATTAGGAGAAGAGCAGTTTGGGTTTAGACGAAACCGGGGAACACTGGAGACCACTTTAGTTCTGCGGGTATCACTGGAGAAAACAATATAAAAAAGGAAAAGCGCGTATATAGGATTTGTAGATCTGGAAAAAGCATTCGACGATGTAAAATGTAACAAAATGTTTGAAATACTCAAAAAGATTGGTATGAGTTTTAGGTATAAACGGATAATACATGATTTATACAAAGAGAAAACAGTGGCAATAGAATTAGAGCAGGAACGTAGAGAAGAAAGCATTAGGAAAGGGGTGAAACAGGGATGTGCCCTATCCCCATTAATTCTTAACTTGTACATTGAAGAGGCAATGAATACTGTCAAATGCAGGAAGATATTTGGATTTACTATGCAAGGACAAAAGTTTGATATGCTTAGACTTGTTACGGGTGATATAGCGGTATTAGCATCTAGCAAGGTAGAGTCAGAAGCTGCTCTCAATGAAATTGAAACATTTGTAACAGAGAGATACGGTATGAAAATTAACAAAAATAAAATTAAAGTACTAGTATGCAAGGAAAAGAAAATAAATCAAAAACAAGAATACAAATACAAAAGGTTCAGAATTTCTGCTACTTAGGAAGCCAAATAACGCAAGATGGGAAAAGAACAAAAGATATAAAACAAAGATTAGCACAAGGGCGTGCTACATTTAACAAGAAAAAGCAACTACTGTGTTCAAAGACAATAAATATAGAAACAAAAAAAAAGATTGCTTAATGCATATGTGTGGAGCACAGCACTGTACGGCTGTGAAGCCTGGACAGTAGGAGAAGTGGACAAGAAAAAAATAGAAGCCTTTAAAATGCGATGCTACAGACGTATGATTTATTTATTTATTTATTTATTTATTTAAATTTATTGAACTACATACAGGCAGAGCCCAAAACAGTAGCTCCGATATATAATTCAACTAAGGAGAGAAAAAAATCAAAATAAAAACTAAAGATAAAAAATATAAAAAATACAGTGTAGACTTATTGATTTTTAACGTTTTATGTGCATTATATACAAACATACATGTACGCATACACATACATATTTACACATACGCATATACATACATAAGGATACACATGCACCTAGACCCTCACCTACACCTCCCCTGCATACACATACACACATATACATACATATATATGTAATTTCTTTTTTACAGGTTTTTAGGTCAGCTGTAAAAAAGCAATTTTATAAACCTCAAATAAGGTCGTTACCAGAATACCTACATACATATATATATATATATATATATATATATATATATATATATATTGGATTAGTAGTTAGCACAACCGTATTAAGTTAGATTGTGTAGACTAACTATTTATTGAGGCGGCAAAGTACCGCGGTGGGTTCAGTAACCCAGATATAGAGCCGAATGGCTGCGGAGAAATTCCTTCGATTTAGTGAACTGCAAAATAATGATTTCAAACAAATGCACTTCGATATACATATTTATTTTTTTGCGATTAATAGATTAATTACAGAAATTCAACGCTTTAAGCGAAAATTAACATTTTATGGTTTACCGCTACATTTTAGACGTACAAGCATTTCACCCTCAACGACAGTTCTCGAGTTACTGACCCCCGGGTTGCTTACGGATCAGAACGTAACAACCGCTACTTAGACCAGTCCATAATATAAGGGGTGGTGCGCAACAAGTCTGTATGTTAGTATTTGCACATAACTTAACACTAGAAATAGTTTAAGGCTGTTAGGGATGACACAGTAACTATAACATACCGGCCACCTTGAAATCACCAAGATTTAAAAACAATTAAATTGGCAAGATAATGAGATAAGCAATATAGAAAAATAGTAAGTACCTAACTAGTGAACATATATACAATTTATAAAACCTAATGTTTAAATTGCTAAATTTAAAGTTAAAAATAATGCATGTAACAATTAAGGAACATCTAGAACAAAACTCACTTTGAATCGGGTAGGACGCAAAGCTTATGCACTGAGCGCTTTAACAGATTCCCACTAGACACACGCACAGTTACATTTCGTAGCACTCCATCGGCAGCTGGATGCAGTTCCACAACTCTACCGAGGGACCATTGAAGTGGAGGTAAGTTGTCTTCCTTGATTATTACCATCGAGCCGATCTTTAAAAGTGCAGGTAAGTTTTGAACCATTTTGTCCGACGCTGCATCTCAGGGACAACTTGTAGACTCCATTTTTTCCAAAAGTCTTGAGTAATTTTTTGCATGCGTTGGTATAATGATAATTTTCCATCTGATAGGTGAAGCAGATTATGCTCGGGAGGATGGCATAATGGTTTGCCTATTAGGAAGTGACCAGGTGTCAGGGGATTAATGTCGGAAGGATCGTTAGACAGTGGTGAGAGAGGGCGAGAATTCAGCGTAGCCTCGATTTGCACTAGGACAGTTTGCAAATCTTCGTAGGTTAAACTGGTGTTACCTAGCACTCGTTTAAGGTGAGTCTTGGTAGATTTGATACCGCCTTCCCACAGGCCTCCTTGATGAGGAGAGCGAGGGGTACTAAACTCCCAATTAATTCCTTGGCTAGACAGAAAATCAGAAACCTCCGCCTTAGTATCATTATTAGTGAAAAATTGAGAAAGTTGTTTTAGTTCTCTGGACGCGCCAACAAAATTTGTGGCATTGTCAGAAGTAATTGAGTTGGGCTTTCCTCTACGGCCGATAAATCTTTTTAGAACAGCCAAGAAGGCAGACGTTGATAAGTCGGTCACCAAATCCAAATGAATGGCCTTAGTTGTCATACAAATGAATAGGCAAATATAAGATTTTATAAGTTTGGCTCCGCGAGTTTTGCGATCCCTGATTAATATGGGTCCAGCATAATCTATTCCGACATTATAAAACACAGGAGTATTAGATTCAACTCTTTTACGAGGTAAGTTTCCCATTAAGGGATTATATGAAATTGGATTGGCCTTGAAGCATTTAACACAGGAGTGACAGGTTTGTTTTGCCGTAGTGAGACCAGCTATTGGCCAGTAATGCTCATGAATGCAAGCTAGCAGTTGTTGCGATCCGCAATGCATAAGGCTAGCATGAAAATGTTGAAAAATCAATTTGGTTAGTCTATGGTTTTTGGGTAGCAAAATAGGATGTTTTTTGTCAAAGGGATAGTTTGAATTTTTTAACCGTCCGCCTACCCTAAGCATATTTTCCTTGTCAAGGTAGGGATTTAACGATAATATATTAGAATCAGCATTGATAAGCCGACTGGATTTTAATTGTAGTATTACAGACCCGAAGGCCTCAGCTTGACAAAGTTTGACAAGGACGTCTCGGCTAGCTCGTAATTCCCTTGTATTTAGAGGTCCATAAGTTGGAATAGATTTGGCTGTAGAATTTTTCGTAAAACGCATCATCCATGCCACAATACGTTGCAACCGGCTTAACGTAGAAAATCTCTGGAATATATCAGAAGTGTTTAGGTTCAGTAGAGTAACAACTTGACTGGACGCTGATTTTAGTTCGACATCAATTGAAGTATTGAAGTCAACACACGGATGAGAAGGCCACGCGTCTTGGTTTTTGATGAGAAAATTTGGACCTTTCCACCACAGGTCGCAGTCTGATAGTAGTTTTACAGAGACGCCGCGGGAAATTAAGTCCGCGGGGTTTTCTTTAGAAGGTACGTGATACCAACCGTCTATGTTAGTAAATTCTTGTATTGTGGCTATTCTATTGGCCACAAATACCTTGTACTTATTTGGCGCAGATTGGATCCAATTCAACACAATAGTGGAATCAGACCAGCAGTAAGTTTTTGAAATAGGTACAGTTAAAGTAGATTTGACCTTCTGCACTAGTTGCGCAAGAAGCACAGCTGCGCATAATTCTAGCCTGGGTATAGTAGCTCCTTGTAAAGGGGCAATGCGAGATTTGGAACACAGTAAATTTGAATAGTGATTACCGTCAGGTGTGGACACGCGTAAGTATATACAAGCGCCGTAGGCATAGCTACTGCTATCACTAAAACCGTGAAGCTCTATAGAAACGAAGTTCGTAGGAATTACACATCTAGGGATATGTAAGTTTTCTAGAGTGTTTAGTTGCATTTTAAAGCTGTTCCATTCGGAATCTAGGTCTTCTGGAATAGTTTCGTCCCATGACGTTTTGAGTTGCCATAGTTTTTGTATAAGGAGCTTTCCAATGGCGGTAGTGGGCGATAGAAGGCCCAGCGGGTCGAAAATTTGCGACACCATTGATAGAATGGAACGCTTAGTGTTTCTTATTGTATTAGCCTTGAGTTGTACGTTATATACTATAACGTCTAGTAAAGAGTTCCAACCAACGCCCAGGGTTTTGGTGTTTTCTCTTTCGCCCAACGGAATATTGTAGAACTTAGTACTCCCTTGGTCAGATAACGTTTCCTTGGAATTAGATAGAAATTTTCTGATGGGCAAGCCTACACCAGCTAAGACCGCGGTAAGTTCTTCTTGAAGGGATTGCATTTCTTGGACGGTTTTAAAACTTGTGATAAGATCGTCCATGTAAAAATCTGATTTTAAAATAGCTGAAACCCTAGGGTGAGTTTTAGCACAGAGAGCAGCAAGATGATGTAAACATTTTGTAGCAAGATAACTAGCGCTAGCGGTTCCGTAAGTAATGGTGTTTAGTTCATAAATGTCTAGCGTGGAAGTTGGATTGTCGCGCCAAAGTATGCGCTGAAATTTACGCTCAGAAGGCCGAACCAGTATTTGGCGATACATTTTCTCGATGTCTCCCGTCAGTGCAATTTTGTGTTGACGGAAGCGTATTAAAATTGAAAACAAGTCGTTCTGCACGACGGGGCCAACCAGCTGGGTGTCATTAATCGATATATTTGAGTGCGTAGGTGCACTACCGTCGAAAACAACTCGCAACTTAGTGGTCAACGAGTTCGATTTTGTTACAGCGTGATGGGGCAGATAATAGGGGGGTGTAGTAGAAATATTTATTTTAGCGTCGAGAGCATTTACTGAGGTTGCGTCTGTCTGTTTTGAATGAGTCGAGACCTTGGACATGTGACCTAAGGAAATGTACTCCTGCATGAATTTATAGTATTCAGTTTTAAGGTTGGGATTCGAAATGAATTTCCTTTCTAGATTGAAAAATCTCCTCTTAGCTAGATCACAGGAGTATCCTAGTTTACTTAAATTTAAATTAAAGGGTATAGATACCACAAAACGACCAGCATCATCACGGGTTATTGTCTCGGAAAAATGATTTTCGCAAAATCGTTCTTCGGCAGACATTTTGGATAACTCGCTAAGAGGTTGTACGTCCTCTAGCTGCCAAAATTTTTGTACAGAATTATTTAAGTCCGTAATGGTAGGTCTGGCACGATTAATTGCTAGATTTACGCAGACTATATTTGTGTTATGCGGGGGGGCTGGACAGTTTCCAGACAGCACCCAACCAAGTAGGGTTTTTTGAAAGACGGGCTTATTTTTCCCTAATGAAATTTGACCAACACATAGCAAACTGTAAAAGTCACTAGCACCAATCAGAATGTCAATAGGAAGAGATTGATTGAAGTTTGTGTCAGCAAGCTTAATGCCGTTAGGAATTTCAAACGTATCCTTATCAAAGGATACCAGAGGTAATTTTCGGCAATTTTTGGTATAGTCAAACATTCTAGATTCACCGTGTAGCCGCAAGTTTTAGAAGTTAGTAGTAAGTTAACCGTTGAGCTAGCGACGGAGCAACTTGAGTTTAACCCGACAATTTTAGTGTGAGTCGGAGTTAGTTTTAAGCCTAGTTTTTTTCGCTAACTCATCCGTTATAAAATTTGCATGTGATGCTGAGTCCAAAATAGCTCTGGCCGATTGCCATTCATTATGAATGTTTTTTTACCTTTACCGAAGCCGTTGCTAGCAAAACTTGCTGCAAGTTGGCAGGGAAGCAGGAAAGTGCAGTACTAGTAGGTAGCACATTTTCAATGGAAGGGTTTTCAGCGTGACCTCCATTTCTAGTAGAAGAATCACGCACACTTGCGTCAAAGTGTAATAACGTACTGTGCTGCTTGTTGCAAACCTTGCAGACAAACTTAGATCGGCAAGCTGATTTCTTGGAGTGACGGAGGCAGTTCTTACACAAATCGGTATTAGAAACCTGTTCATACCTTTGTTTTCCAGTTAGCTGAAGAAATTCAGGACATTGTGTTATGAAATGACCTAGTTTGCACATAGGACATGAAATAGTACCTTTGCTTGTGGTTACAAATGCCTGTTTATAGGTTGGCGGCTTAAATTTAGGCTGTTGATTTCTTGGAGAAGCGGAACAGGTAGATGTTTGTTTGTCGTGTTCAATTTCTTCAAGTAGTTGGCAACGATTTCTTAGAAAGTCGTCGATCTCAGTTAGGCTTAGTATATTGTTGGGTTTATATTTTGACAACTCAGTTCGGGAATTGTCATCTAGTTTAGACATCACAATATGTGAAATAAACATTCCAGATTCGTCGATGGACGTTTCTAATTTTCGTAATGCTCTGACGTGCTTAAACAAGTTATCGTACAAGCAACGTAATTCAGAAGCATTAGCTTTAGCAATAGGTTTTAATTCAAAAATAGCTTTAATGTGATTCTGAATAATTAGTTTGGGATTATTGTATCTCTTACAAAGTAGTTCAAATACCGAGTGATAGTTTTCTCCCGTAGGAGCGATATTTGCGATCAGTTCACTTGCAGAACCCCTCAAGCTACCCTTCAGGTGCAAAAAGCGTTCTACGTCGCTTAGATTAGTGTTAGTGTGTACAAGTGCCATGAAAATCTCTAGAAAAGATGGGAACTCTATAAATTCGCCTGAAAAACTAGGTAGACTCAATTTTGGTAGTTTGGCATTTATTTGTTTAGTGGGGTTAGTAGCACCCAAACTCCCTGCCGAGGTTAAAGACTCTGAGGAACTCGCCCTGCAGGATTCAGAAGCACGTTTTAACAAACTTATAGCTCTACTTGTAAGCTCCATAAGTTTATCAAAATATTCCTCTTCAGCCATAACATCGTCAGATTCAATTGAATTTGCTGTAAGTTCTACACTTACTTCTCTGTATTTTGCCGCTGATGGCTTAATCGTATCTAGTCTTAAATTTAAATTAGTTGCAATAATGTCGGTCAGCGGAACGTCAATAATTTTGTTCAAATACTTTTCAAAACTTGCCAGCTCGTTAATTAACGACTGTGCCCTTGTTAGCAATAGTTTAGCTGAAATTTGCTTAGGCATTTTTATAGTTCAAAATATCCAAATTAATAATTAATGTTTGAAGTTTTCGCGGAAAACGAAAACTTATTTACTATAATTGGTAAATAAAATATTTTGTTTAGTTTAAAGTTATGTTGCATAAGATTACGAGTTTCAAAATATTAGAATGAATACTAAAGCGAAAATTTCAACTTTCAGTAACCAGGTAATTAGTAAATTTGTTTGTAAATAGATAGACAATACAAACAATAGCTAGTACTAGTTTATTATAGTGATTAAATTAATCTTTTAAACGAATAGGCTCATTTAAATAGAGTAATAATAATTTGTGAGTACAACTGAAAGCTTCGTTGAATTCCATTGAGAATTATTGTTAATTTTAGGAATGAGCGATAATCCTAATCTTTAGAAATAGCATGCAGGTACGTTATCTTGATGCAGCTGCTAACATCCAACCACCTGTTGTCCATGAATCAGTAACCCTTAGTGAAGTTACGTAGCTCTCTGGAATGCAACAGCGACACGTGCGTGAAGGAGAGATGTTTATACTACTGTACACCACGACCGACGCACAATATTTTGCTTTTATTTCGAACTTTAGTTTTTTAAGTAATTAATATCCATTATTTATCACTAGTAATCCGGCTCGAAGGACCATGGATTAGTAGTTAGCACAACCGTATTAAGTTAAATTGTGTAGACTAACTATTTATTGAGGCGGCAAAGTACCGCGGTGGGTTCAGTAACCCAGATATAGAGCCGAATGGCTGCGGAGAAATTCCTTCGATTTAGTAAACTGCAAAATAATGATTTCAAACAAATGCACGTCGATATACATATTTATTTTTTTGCGATTAATAGATTAATTACAGAAATTCAACGCTTTAAGCGAAAATTAACATTTTATGGTTTACCGCTACATTTTAGACGTACAAGCATTTCACCCTCAACGACAGTTCTCGAGTTACTGACCCCCGGGTTGCTTACGGATCAGAACGTAACAACCGCTACTTAGACCAGTCTATAATATTAGGGGTGGTGCGCAACAAGTCTGTATGTTAGTATTTGCACATAACTTAACACTAGAAATAGTTTAAGGCTGTTAGGGATGACACAGTAACTATAACATACCGGCCACCTTGAAATCACCAAGATTTAAAAACAATTAAATTGGCAAGATAATGAGATAAGCAATATAGAAAAATAGTAAGTACCTAACTAGTGAACATATATACAATTTATAAAACCTAATGTTTAAATTGCTAAATTTAAAGTTAAAAATAATGCATGTAACAATTAAGGAACATCTAGAACAAAACTCACTTTGAATCGGGTAGGACGCAAAGCTTATGCACTGAGCGCTTTAACAGATTCCCACTAGACACACGCACAGTTACATTTCGTAGCACTCCATCGGCAGCTGGATGCAGTTCCACAACTCTACCGAGGGACCATTGAAGTGGAGGTAAGTTGTCTTCCTTGATTATTACCATCGAGCCGATCTTTAAAAGTGCAGGTAAGTTTTTGAACCATTTTGTCCGACGCTGCATCTCAGGGACAACTTGTAGACTCCATTTTTTCCAAAAGTCTTGAGTAATTTTTTGCATGCGTTGGTATAATGATAATTTTCCATCTGATAGGTGAAGCAGATTATGCTCGGGAGGATGGCATAATGGTTTGCCTATTAGGAAGTGACCAGGTGTCAGGGGATTAATGTCGGAAGGATCGTTAGACAGTGGTGAGAGAGGGCGAGAATTCAGCGTAGCCTCGATTTGCACTAGGACAGTTTGCAAATCTTCGTAGGTTAAACTGGTGTTACCTAGCACTCGTTTAAGGTGAGTCTTGGTAGATTTGATACCGCCTTCCCACAGGCCTCCTTGATGAGGAGAGCGAGGGGTACTAAACTCCCAATTAATTCCTTGGCTAGACAGAAAATCAGAAACCTCCGCCTTAGTATCATTATTAGTGAAAAATTGAGAAAGTTGTTTTAGTTCTCTGGACGCGCCAACAAAATTTGTGGCATTGTCAGAAGTAATTGAGTTGGGCTTTCCTCTACGGCCGATAAATCTTTTTTAGAACAGCCAAGAAGGCAGACGTTGATAAGTCGGTCACCAAATCCAAATGAATGGCCTTAGTTGTCATACAAATGAATAGGCAAATATAAGATTTTATAAGTTTGGCTCCGCGAGTTTTGCGATCCCTGATTAATATGGGTCCAGCATAATCTATTCCGACATTATAAAACACAGGAGTATTAGATTCAACTCTTTTACGAGGTAAGTTTCCCATTAAGGGATTATATGAAATTGGATTGGCCTTGAAGCATTTAACACAGGAGTGACAGGTTTGTTTTGCCGTAGTGAGACCAGCTATTGGCCAGTAATGCTCATGAATGCAAGCTAGCAGTTGTTGCGATCCGCAATGCATAAGGCTAGCATGAAAATGTTGAAAAATCAATTTGGTTAGTCTATGGTTTTTGGGTAGCAAAATAGGATGTTTTTTGTCAAAGGGATAGTTTGAATTTTTTAACCGTCCGCCTACCCTAAGCATATTTTCCTTGTCAAGGTAGGGATTTAACGATAATATATTAGAATCAGCATTGATAGGCCGACTGGATTTTAATTGTAGTATTACAGACCCGAAGGCCTCAGCTTGACAAAGTTTGACAAGGACGTCTCGGCTAGCTCGTAGTTCCCTTGTACTTAGAGGTCCATAAGTTGGAATAGATTTGGCTGTAGAATTTTTCGTAAAACGCATCATCCATGCCACAATACGTTGCAACCGGCTTAACGTAGAAAATCTCTGGAATATATCAGAAGTGTTTAGGTTCAGTAGAGTAACAACTTGACTGGACGCTGATTTTAGTTCGACATCAATTGAAGTATTGAAGTCAACACACGGATGAGAAGGCCACGCGTCTTGGTTTTTGATGAGAAAATTTGGACCTTTCCACCACAGGTCGCAGTCTGATAGTAGTTTTACAGAGACGCCGCGGGAAATTAAGTCCGCGGGGTTTTCTTTAGAAGGTACGTGATACCAACCGTCTATGTTAGTAAATTCTTGTATTGTGGCTATTCTATTGGCCACAAATACCTTGTACTTATTTGGCGCAGATTGGATCCAATTCAACACAATAGTAGAATCAGACCAGCAGTAAGTTTTTGAAATAGGTACAGTTAAAGTAGATTTGACCTTCTGCACTAGTTGCGCAAGAAGCACAGCTGCGCATAATTCTAGCCTGGGTATAGTAGCTCCTTGTAAAGGGGCAATGCGAGATTTGGAACACAGTAAATTTGAATAGTGATTACCGTCAGGTGTGGACACGCGTAAGTATATACAAGCGCCGTAGGCATAGCTACTGCTATCACTAAAACCGTGAAGCTCTATAGAAACGAAGTTCGTAGGAATTACACATCTAGGGATATGTAAGTTTTCTAGAGTGTTTAGTTGCATTTTAAAGCTGTTCCATTCGGAATCTAGGTCTTCTGGAATAGTTTCGTCCCATGACGTTTTGAGTTGCCATAGTTTTTGTATAAGGAGCTTTCCAATGGCGGTAGTGGGCGATAGAAGGCCCAGCGGGTCGAAAATTTGCGACACCATTGATAGAATGGAACGCTTAGTGTTTCTTATTGTATTAGCCTTGAGTTGTACGTTATATACTATAACGTCTAGTAAAGAGTTCCAACCAACGCCCAGGGTTTTGGTGTTTTCTCTTTCGCCCAACGGAATATTGTAGAACTTAGTACTCCCTTGGTCAGATAACGTTTCCTTGGAATTAGATAGAAATTTTCTGATGGGCAAGCCTACACCAGCTAAGACCGCGGTAAGTTCTTCTTGAAGGGATTGCATTTCTTGGACGGTTTTAAAACTTGTGATAAGATCGTCCATGTAAAAATCTGATTTTAAAATAGATGAAAACCCTAGGGTGAGTTTTAGCACAGAGAGCAGCAAGATGATGTAAACATTTTGTAGCAAGATAACTAGCGCTAGCGGTTCCGTAAGTAATGGTGTTTAGTTCATAAATGTCTAGCGTGGAAGTTGGATTGTCGCGCCAAAGTATGCGCTGAAATTTACGCTCAGAAGGCCGAACCAGTATTTGGCGATACATTTTCTCGATGTCTCCCGTCAGTGCAATTTTGTGTTGACGGAAGCGTATTAAAATTGAAAACAAGTCGTTCTGCACGACGGGGCCAACCAGCTGGGTGTCATTAATCGATATATTTGAGTGCGTAGGTGCACTACCGTCGAAAACAACTCGCAACTTAGTGGTCAACGAGTTCGATTTTGTTACAGCGTGATGGGGCAGATAATAGGGGTATAGTATAAATATTTATTTTAGCGTCGAGAGCATTTACTGAGGTTGCGTCTGTCTGTTTTGAATGAGTCGAGACCTTGGACATGTGACCTAAGGAAATGTACTCCTGCATGAATTTATAGTATTCAGTTTTAAGGTTGGGATTCGAAATGAATTTCCTTTCTAGATTGAAAAATCTCTTCTTAGCTAGATCACAGGAGTATCCTAGTTTACTTAAATTTAAATTAAAGGGTATAGATACCACAAAACGACCAGCATCATCACGGGTTATTGTCTCGGAAAAATGATTTTCGCAAAATCGTTCTTCGGCAGACAGTTTGGATAACTCGCTAAGAGGTTGTACGTCCTCTAGCTGCCAAAATTTTTGTACAGAATTATTTAAGTCCGTAATGGTAGGTCTGGCACGATTAATTGCTAGATTTACGCAGACTATATTTGTGTTATGCGGGGGGGCTGGACAGTTTCCAGACAGCACCCAACCAAGTAGGGTTTTTTGAAAGACGGGCTTATTTTTCCCTAATGAAATTTGACCAACACATAGCAAACTGTAAAAGTCACTAGCACCAATCAGAATGTCAATAGGAAGAGATTGATTGAAGTTTGTGTCAGCAAGCTTAATGCCGTTAGGAATTTCAAACGTAGCCTTATCAAAGGATACCAGAGGTAATTTTTCGGCAATTTTTGGTATAGTCAAACATTCTAGATTCACCGTGTAGCCGCAAGTTTTAGAAGTTAGTAGTAAGTTAACCGTTGAGCTAGCGACGGAGCAACTTGAGTTTAACCCGACAATTTTAGTGTGAGTCGAAGTTAGTTTTAAGCCTAGTTTTTTCGCTAACTCATCCGTTATAAAATTTGCATGTGATGCTGAGTCCAAAATAGCTCTGGCCGATTGCCATTCATTATGAATGTTTTTTACCTTTACCGAAGCCGTTGCTAGCAAAACTTGCTGCAAGTTGGCAGGGAAGCAGGAAAGTGCAGTACTAGTAGGTAGCACATTTTCAATGGAAGGGTTTTCAGCGTGACCTCCATTTCTAGTAGAAGAATCACGCACACTTGCGTCAAAGTGTAATAACGTACTGTGCTGCTTGTTGCAAACCTTGCAGACAAACTTAGATCGGCAAGCTGATTTCTTGGAGTGACGGAGGCAGTTCTTACACAAATCGGTATTAGAAACCTGTTCATACCTTTGTTTTCCAGTTAGCTGAAGAAATTCAGGACATTGTGTTATGAAATGACCTAGTTTGCACATAGGACATGAAATAGTACCTTTGCTTGTGGTTACAAATGCCTGTTTATAGGTTGGCGGCTTAAATTTAGGCTGTTGATTTCTTGGAGAAGCGGAACAGGTAGATGTTTGTTTGTCGTGTTCAATTTCTTCAAGTAGTTGGCAACGATTTCTTAGAAAGTCGTCGATCTCAGTTAGGCTTAGTATATTGTTGGGTTTATATTTTGACAACTCAGTTCGGGAATTGTCATCTAGTTTAGACATCACAATATGTGAAATAAACATTCCAGATTCGTCGATGGACGTTTCTAATTTTCGTAATGCTCTGACGTGCTTAAACAAGTTATCGTACAAGCAACGTAATTCAGAAGCATTAGCTTTAGCAATAGGTTTTAATTCAAAAATAGCTTTAATGTGATTCTGAATAATTAGTTTGGGATTATTGTATCTCTTACAAAGTAGTTCAAATACCGAGTGATAGTTTTCTCCCGTAGGAGCGATATTTGCGATCAGTTCACTTGCAGAACCCCTCAAGCTACCCTTCAGGTGCAAAAAGCGTTCTACGTCGCTTAGATTAGTGTTAGTGTGTACAAGTGCCATGAAAATCTCTAGAAAAGATGGGAACTCTATAAATTCGCCTGAAAAACTAGGTAGACTCAATTTTGGTAGTTTGGCATTTATTTGTTTAGTGGGGTTAGTAGCACCCAAACTCCCTGCCGAGGTTAAAGACTCAGAGGAACTCGCCCTGCAGGATTCAGAAGCACGTTTCAACAAACTTATAGCTCTACTTGTAAGCTCCATAAGTTTATCAAAATATTCCTCTTCAGCCATAACATCGTCAGATTCAATTGAATTTGCTGTAAGTTCTACACTTACTTCCCTGTATTTTGCCGCTGATGGCTTAATCGTATCTAGTCTTAAATTTAAATTAGTTGCAATAATGTCGGTCAGCGGAACGTCAATAATTTTGTTCAAATACTTTTCAAAACTTGCCAGCTCGTTAATTAACGACTGTGCCCTTGTTAGCAATAGTTTAGCTGAAATTTGCTTAGGCATTTTTATAGTTCAAAATATCCAAATTAATAATTAATGTTTGAAGTTTTCGCGGAAAACGAAAACTTATTTACTATAATTGGTAAATAAAATATTTTGTTTAGTTTAAAGTTATGTTGCATAAGATTACGAGTTTCAAAATATTAGAATGAATACTAAAGCGAAAATTTCAACTTTCAGTAACCAGGTAATTAGTAAATTTGTTTGTAAATAGATAGACAATACAAACAATAGCTAGTACTAGTTTATTATAGTGATTAAATTAATCTTTTAAACGAATAGGCTCATTTAAATAGAGTAATAATAATTTGTGAGTACAACTGAAAGCTTCGTTGAATTCCATAGAGAATTATTGTTAATTTTAGGAATGAGCAATAATCCTAATCTTTAGAAATAGCATGCAGGTACGTTACCTTGATGCAGCTGCTAACATCCAACCACCTGTTGTCCATGAATCAGTAACCCTTAGTGAAGTTACGTAGCTCTCTGGAATGCAACAGCGACACGTGCGTGAAGGAGAGATGTTTATACTACTGTACACCACGACCGACGCACAATATTTTGCTTTTATTTCGAACTTTAGCTTTTTAAGTAATTAATATCCATTATTTATCACTAGTAATCCGGCTCGAAGGACCATGGATTAGTAGTTAGCACAACCGTATTAAGTTAGATTGTGTAGACTAACTATTTATTGAGGCGGCAAAGTACCGCGGTGGGTTCAGTAACCCAGATATAGAGCCGAATGGCTGCGGAGAAATTCCTTCGATTTAGTAAACTGCAAAATAATGATTTCAAACAAATGCACGTCGATATACATATTTAGTTTATTGCGATTAATAGATTAATTACAGAAATTCAACGCTTTAAGCGAAAATTAACATTTTATGGTTTACCGCTACATTTTAGACGTACAAGCATTTCACCCTCAACGACAGTTCTCGAGTTACTGACCCCCGGGTTGCTTACGGATCAGAACGTAACAACCGCTACTTAGACCAGTCCATAATATAAGGGGTGGTGCGCAACAAGTCTGTATGTTAGTATTTGCACATAACTTAACACTAGAAATAGTTTAATGCTGTTAGGGATGACACAGTAACTATAACATACCGGCCACCTTGAAATCACCAAGATTTAAAAACAATTAAATTGGCAAGATAATGAGATAAGCAATATAGAAAAATAGTAAGTACCTAACTAGTGAACATAGTCCGATTGAAGTTTTTGACAATCATCTTTACAAGTGATTTTTTTGAAAACCTTCAGATCATCAGCATAGAGTAGTATATTGCTAAAGTAGAAATACCGATGTATATCGTTTATGTACAACACAAATAATAACGGACCTAAGTGAGAACCTTGCGGAACACCGGATGTTACTGAATAAAATTTAGAACGAAATCTATTTACAGAGACTGCTTGTGATCGATTTCTTATATAGGAACAGACCCATCTCAATAAAATGCCATGAACCCCGGATTCGACAAGTTTACGGACTAGTATCATATGATTGATTTTATCAAATGCCTTGCTAAAGTCCGTATACACGGCATCAATCTGACATCTCCGCCCCATGCACTCAAGTATATAGTTGGAATAGTATAATAAATTTGTCTCTACAGATTTCCTTTTAATAAAACCATGCTGTTGTGGAATGATTTCGGAGCTTACAGAAAAATATAGTAAGTCAAATATAATTTTTTCGAATAGTTTTGGGATAGTTTTGGGATAGTTTTTTATATCTGAGGGATCGCCAGATTTAAATATTGGAACTACAATGCACTTTTTCCATACCGATGGAAATATCCCCGTTGCTAACGCTTTAATAAATAGAATGGATAAAGGGTGGGTTATTCCGATGCAGCATCGTTTTAATAAATTTGGTGGTATTTCGTCTAAACCTGAACCATTGTTTATGTTTAGCGTGCGTAGACGCCGATGGAGACCACATGTATTGATTATGTGTTCGGCATAACTATTGTGATTACTGGAGTCACAGTCAAAATTAATATTGACATTCACATCGTATTCATACACGGATTGAAAAAATAAAGCAAATAATTCAGCAATGTCCTTGCCTTTCAAAGCAGTTTTACCATCATAGTTTAAAGAGTGTGGAATATTTGATCTATGCGATTTTTTTTTGTTTCACAAATTGCTACAAATACTTAGGGTTTGTAAGTATGTTATCTTGCGCACGCTTCATGTAATTTTGATAATCGCTTTCGATAAGAGTTTTACTGCGGCGCCGAAGTATTGAAAATGAGCAGTAATCAAGTGTATTATTGTAATTTTTCCACCGTTTATGATACTGTTTCTTTTCCTTGATTACTTTAATGGTTGCTCTTGTGTACCATCTTGGAAAACGTTTATTATGGTTCTGTTTTATTTTTGGTATTCTTAGTTCAAATATTTCGGTTAATTTGCTATAAAACACATGCACCGCATCTTCTATATTTCTGCCAGAGAGCAATTCATCCCAATCAATTGATAATAAGTCATTGTCAATTTGTATAAAGTTAGCTTTAGTGAAATTGTACATAATTAACGGATTTATAGGTAAATTGTTTTTGATATTACATGTCACGAAAATTTCAAGAGAGGGATGATGTATATCCTCTGGGACTAACGCCATCGGACTTTTAATTATGTTAATTTTAACATCTGCGTTTGTTAATACTAAATCAAGAACTTTTTGATTGTTGTTACAATGTGTATTATATTGTCGTAGGCCACATAAAATCAGAGCATCTACTAATACTATGGAGCGCCGATTTGAATATCCTGTAGGTGTTGCGTACTGTAGAATATTATTATTAGATATCCATGTAATTTCCGGCATATTAAAATCGCCACATACGAATACGTTTGCGTTTGTATCGGTCATATTGCTACATAGCTTATCTAAATAAACATTTAGTGCTGTATTATCACCTGGAGGTAAGTAGACAACGCCAACAACAATCGAAAAGGATCCTTGACCGATTGAAATCCAGATGTCTTCTGCTGTGGATGACCAGTTTATTATTCTCTTCGATACTATAGAGGTTTTGACCGCAACAAGGACTCCACCTCCTGACTGTTTTAAGGATCCTGTGGTTTCCCTATCACGTCGATATACCGTATAATCATTGGAAAAAAGTTCACTATCACTTATACCCGAAACCAACCCACTTTCCGTGATACAAATGATATCATAGTCACAACTTAGAACGTTTATGTAAAAGTTACGAGTTTTCGTTCGTAGACCGCGTACATTCTGGTAAAAAACGTTTAGAGACATTTTTAAAAAACAAGTTGCATATTATTTATTACAAAGTATGTACAAATTGGTGAAAAAAAAAATCAAAATTAAGTGAAAGGAGACAACTATAGTTTGTTTAAATCACTTTCGGACTTGATAGGTTTAGCGGGCGAGGTTTCATTCTTGCGAATATAGATGATGCAGTTACGAACCCAAACGAATTTATAACTTTTTTTCCTAGCTGTTTCTTTGGTTTGTTGCAAAAGTAGTTTATTTCCGTTAGTCAAGTGTTCATTAATAAATATTACATCGCCTAGTTTATCGATTTTAATTCCTGGTTGTTTGGAATTAGTGGATGATCGCTTGTAAAGCTTCGATGCAGCTAAAAATTCGTCCTTTTTGCGTCTCAATACGAACTTTACTACTATGTTACGGGGTTTTTTATTATCATTATTCATGTGCTGCACCCTGTGTGCGATACTTATATCGTTATATGAAATGTTGCAATTTATTGCTTGACCTATTGCTTTTAAAGTGTCGTATATATTTTCATTATTTGATTCAGTAACACCTTGGATTTCAAGATTATCCATACGGGAACGCTGTTCGAGTTCAGTAATTTGAGCGCGTTGTGATTGTATTACTTCTTTCATCATTGATGAAGATATCATGGACAGACATAGTTAGGAACAAAGAGTTACTAGAAATGGTAGGGGAAGAAAGAAATATGAGGAAAACGGTAAAAAATAGGAGATAGGATGATAGGCCACATACTAAGATATTAGTGAATAGTGCAGAATATATTAGAAGCAGAGATAGGGAAAAAGAGAAGTAGAGGTAAATCTAGGTTAGACTATTGCACACAGATAGTAAAAGATATAAGCTGTGGGAATTTCAGGTAAATGTATAGGCTAACTTAGAATAGAAATCAATAGAGGGACGCGTCCAACCAGTCCCAAGGTGAAAAAACTAATGACGAAAAAAATAACTGTACTTAAGCATGGTATTTATTATAAGCAACTACAGGTATTAGTTGTATAATATTCTTGAATAATGTTAATTGTGTAAAAGGATTTACTGGAAATGTCTAAGTGTTGGGGGATCTTGGCAGCCACAGGCTGCTTAACCTCTATCACATACCACTGAATCTTGGTGATGATCAAAAACAACAAACATAGAAACATGAAGAAAATTGTTGAAAGTATATGTGTGGAGTACAGCACAGTACTTCTATGAAATATGGGCAGTAGGAAAACCAGACAAAAAAAGATAGAAGCCTTTTGGAATGTTGTGCTTCAGATGTATGAGCATGATAGCATGGACGGACAAAGTTAATAACAAAGGAGTTATAGAAATAATAGGGAAATAAAAAAATAAGAGAAATAGGAGGCAGGATACGTTCTAGGGCATTTTTGGAACATAGTGTAGTATACATTACAAGCAGAGATAGGAAAATGGAGGTAAAGGTAGACCTAGATCAAACTATTGAACACCGATACCTAGAGATGCAGGCTGTGTAAATTTCAGGAAAATGTACAAGTTAGAGTAGAATAGGAAACAATGAGGGCACTCGTCTCACTAGTTCCAGGACTGAAGACTTAATAATGATGCGTCTCTATACATTTTCTTTTTGTATTTTGTATTTTGTACAATACTTTCCACTAATTCTTCATCGAAACACTTATAAAAGTATCCAACCGGTGCTAAAATATGGATGGGAAGTATAAAATTTGATTTACTATCAATAATTGCACCGTACGCAAATTGTTCATTATTCCTCCTAAAATTATAGGAAGCCTTTTGGTAACACTGAACGTAAGAATCAAAAAATAACATACGTGAAAGTTTGCATACAATACTTTTCCCATTTTACTTTTTTCTGCCTATCCTTCTATTTTGTCTTTATCTTGACTAGTTGTTTTGTTTGTTTCTATACTTGATCCGGGGGAATCAATCCTATGACGTCATATGTTGGCTCTCGACTATGTTGCCAAATGTTGAAAATGCGTTCAGCATTTAGATATAAACATTCACAGATTGTTCCTATATATAGATACACGCCTACAAACCATTTCCTAAACTAGAGATATTAGCGCCCTAATGTACCAAACTTCCTTGTTTTGTAACAAAACAACAAAGTTCAACAAATTAGAAAAAGAACCGTTTTTAATTTAAATAGACTACTAGTTATAGCTACGATGTATATAAACGCTTTTAGAGACTAAGATCATGCACCAAACATGTCCTAGGTTGTAATGTAGGAAAATATATTTTTGTAGAGAAGAGATTTAAAAAAATTCGTACAATATCAAGACGACGTTGAAGCACCTACAAAGTTAACAGTTCCGAATATAGTTAAAGCTGTATGTAAGTGGATTTAAATCAATTGTTCAAAATTTCATCCCTGCATTTGAAGGCAAAGATTTGCACGAGAGAGAACCGCGCGCGTAGCTTTTCGTAACTTCACATGCTCGTTCCTTATTGACGTCGCGGCATCGAGAATGCGTTGAATCACTAGGTTTTCCCCGACTTATGGAGGTGATTCCTGGTATTATTTGAACAAAAAATGTAAATAAAATAATGGGATGACATTCATAATTAACGAATATAAGATTTTCGAAACATGCCATGGTGTATGGAGCGCTAGTGTTTGCTTAGGACACACGTAAAACAGTTTAGTAGTAGATAAGTGAAACGAGTGGGTGGTACGTTCCCATAACAACAGGCGCGTTGTTGATACTACAGTCACTGTTTACTGTTATTATCTCCTGTGTGCATTGGAATGCCATACAAGTTTTCATCTCAGGAGTATGGAGTGATGGTGTTCATCTTGGGCTTCGTGATGGTAATGCAAAAGCTGTTGTTGCTGAATATCGCCGTCTGTATCCTAATCGTTGTATTCCGAGTTCCAAAACATTTAGTGGAACATATCGAACATTGCTACAAACTGGTGCCCGTCCTAGTGTTCGTATTCACTCCGAAAGAAATCGTGATGTGCGAGAAGAGGAAAACATTCTTAGTTCAGTAGAGCGCAGTTCAGGTACAAGTACAAGACGCCTAGCAACCCGAATCAACGTTTCACAGTCGAAGGTATGGAGAATTCTTCATGAGAACGTACTGTATCCTTTTCATGTGCAAAAAGTGCAACATTTAGAACCACATGATCTTGCCAACCGTTTGCAGTTTTGTAACTGGTTAAATGAAAAGTAGCAGCTCTATTGCTTAACAATGTTCAGTGATGAGGCGCACTTTACAAAAGATGGAATCAACAACGTACATAACATGCATGTCTGGGCAGACGAAAATCCCTATGCCACGGTAGAAAGTAATTTTCAACACAGATTCAGTGTCAATGTCTACTGTGATGTTGTGTGTGACCAGCTACTGGGGCCGTTCATTCTCCCAGGAAATTTAAATGGTGCGATGTACTTTAACTTTTTACAAAAAGAGTTACCGCAGCTGCTCGAATGTACGTCCAACATGACGGGGCGCCTGCACGCTTCCAGCACATGGTACCTGCTCATATGAATCAGCAATTCCCACAACGATGTATAGGTCGCAAGGGCCTATCAACTGACCAGCCGGATCACCTGTATTAACACCCATAAATTACTGCATCTTGGGGAGGATGAAAGACGTTGTATACCAAGTTAGGGTGCAAACACCAGAAGAGTTGCTTCGGCGCATTCTCGATGCTGCGACATCAATAAGGGACGAGCATGTGAAGTTACGAAATGCCACGCACGCGATTCACTCCCGTGCGAATCTTTGCCTTCAAATGCAGGGAGGAAATTTTGAACACGCCTTAAATCTATTTAAATCCACTTACATGCAAGAGAATCTTACAAAATGAAACAATTGTTTGTTTTCTTTCATTTTTGCTAGTGATATCCTTAAATAAAAAGATTCGTTTTGCTTTTTCAAATTGTTGTAACTTTTTAATTATGAATGTCATCCCGTTATTTTATTTACATTTTTTGTTCAAAATAATATCAGGAATCAACTCCATAAGGCAGGGGAAAACCTCGTGAGTCACCGTGTATATTAGTAATATTTTTGAAAACAACTAACTTTTTTGGCGAAGAACTACCAACAGACATTATTGCTTGTCTTTTTGTAAACACTAACTGACAATTTGATTTGTAGATAGAAATGTGTTTTATATACCGCTGTATTTTATCCAGTAACATAGTGCCATTAAAATGTACTAGATGACTCTCCAACCTTACAATTTAAATATTTTCACTTTTACAGTGTTCCAATAATAATGTATTACCGGTGACACATTAGCTAACCGAGGGTTAATGGAATAATGAATGATCAGGAACTGCCAAAATTAATTGAAAACAAGACACTCATAAAGAAACCGCAAGCTTGCATCTCGTAAATCCAAACATATACATCAATTTCTAACATAACTTGGAAATTTTCCCAATGGACGTGTAACTTTTTTGTGTATTCTTTTTGCTAATCATGTTTATATCGTGTTCCTGTGCGTGTGTAGATGAGAATGGGGAAGCTGAATTTTGCTAGTACCCTTGGCGGCCAAAATATTGTCCTTTTATTATCTTTTTAGAGTTTTCTTCTGCGAGGATTTGTGGCTGCCAAGGAGGCATCTTCAATAATACAGCCTGTTCATTTTATCCATAAACACTTAGGAATACAATACAAAAAGAATCAAAACAAAAAAGAAACAAGAAAAAAGCTATGGCGCCTTCAAAAGATAAGACATTTTTTATAAGACTGATTTTTTCTCTGGGGTTTTTGTAACTTTTCTTGTATACTGTTCATTGCTCTTATACTTTTGTATTGTTTCCCTAAGTGTATATAGATGATAATAGATAAGCTAAATTTTTGAAAAATGTTTTATTTTGGCGCCTGTGTGTATTTTTGATATTGAACAAGTTTTTGAGAAATATTGCGTTTCTGTGCGTGTGTAGATGACAATGGACATATTGAATTTTGAAAATGCCCGTGGCACCTAAATTATTGTCCTTTTATTATTTTTTAAGTATGACTTCTTCTGTGAGAAATAGTACTGTGGCTGCCAAGGAGACATTTTCAAATATTTAGTCTGTCCATTCTATGCGCACACACCCAGGAATACAATACAAAAAGGATTAGAACAAAAAAAGGAACAGAAAAAAGGGTTATGGTTAAGCCGACTTCTACAGCTAGTGATTTAGTAATTATGTTATTTAGTATAATGATTTTATATTAAGGTATTAAAAGTTGATTTGTTTTGAGTGCACAAAGAGACGGCATAATTAGTTCATTATGCCTTCTCCTTAAGCACCAGTTGTTAGTGATGTGTGTACATATTTGATATCCTAGGCAGTAGGCACTATGCCTAAATTGTAATGAAATGCCTTTACGATTATAATTGCACGTGTTGAAAGCTATAAATAAAGGCGTTTTGTATCAATATCAATATGCTTTGAATTGAAGGAAGTCCATGAAGAATGGATGAGTTGCTCGAAAAGCAGGTTAACCAGAAACAATATCACCGTATGTGATGAATGATAATGTAAAGAAAATGGAAGTAACAATCTCTAATAGTAAAAAGATTTCTACGAAGTGATAAAAGATGATAATGAAACAAGGGAAGTGTGTAAATACTGGAAGGTATGAAACGAAATTGTTAACAGAATCTAAAGATTCTGTGAGATTGATAATAAGAAAAATATTTCATCGGACCTGTCTGCCTCTTCTGGGGAATGGTGCAATGATATATGTAAATAATGTTAACTTCTTACTTTACTAACTATGCTATATAGTTCAAAATTACCTGTACATCTGGATGCATTCCCAAAACAATCATCAAGAATCCCAATGTGGTTGTTGTAGTTTCAAACCCCTAAAAAAGTTCAATAAAATTACATACGTTATTCAAATATGTTGTGAAGTGAGATATACGATGACATCAAATTGTTTGCTTAAATATTTGCAAGAAATGGTTCCCGAATATTATAATTATATTTAATACACTCAATGTTGTAAAAACAAACATTTTAAATTCCATGATTATTTATAGTTTTGTTAGGAGTAAAATGAGTGTTACGCTAAAAATTTAGATTTGCCCTGATGGGACGCAGACCCCCTAACAGTATTTTTGGCGTCCAACTTCAGCAGCTTTTTTGTTAGGGTCGTGGCTTTTTCATTGAGACAGTTTTTATTATTTTACAGTAACTTTTCCGATGCTGGGGCTTTTTTAGTCGTTAGGGTAGCTTTTTATAGTTTGGCTATTTTTTTTAAATTATTGAACATTTTTCTTGTAGGTTAAACGCATAGGTCGATTTTTTGTATTTTTAATTGCTAAACAAAAATTTATTTCAATAAGAGTTTTTAGTTTTGTATTTTTTAAAACTTATTTGTAATTTTCCAAATTCAGTTAATAAAACATAATATTTTTCAAAGGTTTTAGAAAAAATTATCTTGAGAGGTTTTAAAGACAAAAAATTACTATTGTAAGTAGAGAAAACGAGATTTTTTTGCATATCGAAATGTGGACTTTTTTTGGAAATCCGGATTGAGTTGTGAATACGAGTTAAGAGTTGAAAGAAAATAGTGATTTAATAGCTTGAAAATTGAGAACATTTTTACGGAAAAACATAATTACGATTACGTTAAAATGAAGTTAATTATGGAATGGGAAATAAAGTTTGGCGAAAAAAGTTTTGCTGTCAAACGCGACAGACTTCTTCAGTGCCGGGTGGGTACTTAACTTTTCAGGATTATTGACGATTGTTGACAACATATTGACCAATCCCGAGGAAAATAGAACAGGAAAATTTTAAAAGTGAACGGAACATTCGACAACGGAATTGTCTTCCGATAGAAATTGAAACATCTAAGTCAGTTAGTATTTTCAAAAATAAAATTAAACTGTATTTCTTTAACAAGACTTAACTTTCGCGTGATATGCTTCCTATTGTTCCCCATTCCCATCCGTTTCCGTTCTTTCCGACAACTTTTTGTTTTTCGTTTAGCGTACAAATAACTAAGTATTTTTATTTAATAATAGGTATACAAACCGATTACTAAGATAATATTTTTTTACTTTCTTATTGTTTATTAACTGGAGGTTTCGCTAATGGTAAATTGGAAGAAATCGCTAGTTGGCAATAAATTCATCATTTGTGAAGTTCGAAATTTGTTTATTATTTCTTTTTCTATTTTGATGCACGCATGTTTAAATCTACAAGTTCTCAATAAAGAAGTCATAATTAATATGTAATGAATATGAAGGCGAGAATTTAGATTAAATATATTTTATGCAGGAATATAGCTTAGAACAAGTTTTAATTAAATTTTATTTATGTTTTAGGAAAATAGGTTTTTAGTTAAGTGTAGTAGTTTAAATAATTTTAGCTTTTTGATTTTGATTTTGACCTACTAAGCACACATTACGAATATTTAGTTTAATGTGGATGCTAAATAGGGTAGATTATTTTTTCATGAAATAAGACATGAGGGATAGAGAGGGTGGTAGTTGGGTTCGATTTGCGGAAGAACTTTCTAGCCAATCACTTAATTGTATAATATGCCCAGAGGGTTAGGGTTATGCTTGAGTAAGAAAAGTAAATAGGAAAAGCTAGTTAGCGTGATAGCAAACTAAGTTCTTTTTCTGTTAAACTTATGTTTGTAGATCAGTATAAACAGATATATACTTACCCCAAGTAGAATAGTATTTACTTCTCCTCTAAGTTCTTCGGCAGTAAGTTTGTAATCTTCTTCCGATGTTGCAAGTAAATGTTCTATCAGCTTTTTTGGTTTTGTTATTTCTGACAAAAAAATGATTAATTAGTGACCGTAGTAGAACATAAAGTTCAGTTATACGCGAAACAATTTCAAAACATGTATTAAAATTTGAAATTTCTATTGACGTTTATTCAAATAGTTTATAAAGGAGCTCTTAACAACTATATATCAACTTATACTGTGAAAAACCGATTTTGAATTTAAACAGTCGATGCGGAATGAATGAGTAATATCTTCCAAACAGTAAAACACCCTTAGTGTAATTTAAAATAGCGTGAAAAGATTTCATATATTAAATAAGACTTGGTACTACAACAACGAATTTTTCTATAACATTATACGACTAAGAATGCTCAATTTTAAGCTATTAGCCTAGGAAAACACCTAGTGGCAATAAGATTTACTTGAAACTTACTTAAAGTCAAACAGAAAAGGAAATTCTTTACGGGTAAACTACTATTTGGGATTTGGGTTCTCTTTTACAAGAACAATTATTTGTATATTACAATCGGTTTGTACTCATTAAACAATTTGTGTTCAAATATTCCAGTGGTTTGTCTACCTATTCTGAAACTCACATTACTGAGACAGAGCTGTAGTGCAAAAAGTATAAATTATTGGTCTACATCCAATTGATTTAGTTAAGTGATTTACCTTTATAAAGAATCCAACTAATTTAGAACCCGCACCTGTCGTCGTCGGAGTAGCTTGTGTTTACTTCGAACTCCGCTTTTCAGCTTAATTTCAAACATTTTCAAGAGATAATAAGTTGTGTCGACTAGTTTAAAAAACACCACTAATAAACACATATATTCGATTAAAATTTCAAAACCGCTAAATGGCAAATAAACCCAAAATCGCGCGCACTAGGTTTTTCAACGCCAAATCAGTTATCCAGCTGAAGATACTGCATTGGTCAAAAGGCACATTTTTTGTTGCTTGGTAATAGACATATGATGAAGATACCGTGGACAGACAAAGTTAAGAACAAAGAGGTTCTAGAAATCTTACATCCACAAGGTAAAAAAGCTTCAGGCACTATTCAAGTTAAACTCTTAAAATCTGAAGCCGATCGAGCACGAATAAGGGAGATATTCAATACTAAGGATTTACCGCATCTACTTAATTGTAACTTCAAAACAACAACAAATTAACAGGTGTTGGTTGTTTATAAAATTAGAATTGATATTAGCCAAAGAGAAACTCTTTAACCGACATCGATAAACAAGCCCCCAGTAGCCAACTACCACCAGCTGTCGAGGTTTTAACACCGTTTAGAAAATCAGAATCAGCTAATAGAAACCCACCCTAAAAGACTGCGATCTAGAGTATCGCTTGCCAGCTACACAATACAAAAAAAAACAAAAGAAAGATGAAGACTCAGAAATGGAAGATTCACGTAAGCCCAGACTACAGAAATTAGTAAATTAAAAAAGAGGTCACTGACTTTGTATTTAAAAAGTTCAATAAAATCAACAGAAGTTATACTAATTATATACTGTACGTCTGCATTTCCAATGCTCCACTCGAAGATACTACATTAGCCAGAAGACGATTTTTTTTGTTGCTTGGTAATAGACGTGTGATGAAGATACCATGGACAGACAAAGTTAAGAACAAAGAGGTTCTAAAAATGGTAGTAGAAGAAACAAATATGTGAAAAACACTAAAAATAGGAAAGATAGGATAATAGACCACCTACTAAGCCATGAGGGAATAGTGCGGAATATTTAGAAGCAAAGATAGGAAAAAAGAGAGGTAGAGGTAGAACTAGGTTAGACTATTGCAAATACATAGTCAAAGATATAGGCTGTAAGAATTTCAGGGAAATGTGTAGATTAGCTCAGAATAAAAATCAACAGAGGTACGTATCCAACGAGTTCCAAGACGGAAAACCTAAACACGAAAAAATAATTGTACTTGAACCTGATAATCATTATAAGCAACTATAGGTGTTGGTAATGCAATATTGCAAAATTTTCAACAAATTTTGATTGTGCGAAAGGATTTATTGCAAAACTATTAATTCAAAAATGTCTTTGTTGGGGGATCTTGCTAGCCACAGTCTGATTAACCCCCTTCACATACCACTGAGTATCTGTGAAATAGAGTATATATTTATAAAGCAATAGAATGGGAACCAAACTGTAGCTAACAAGAAAGCGCAGCGACAATAGACTACAAACATAAAAACATGATAAAATTGTTGGAAGCATATGTCAGAACTCAACCTATAAAATAGGGACAGTGGGAGAAGCAGACAGGAAAAAGAAGAAGCCTCTTAAAATGTTATGCTTCAAATGTTGGATGATGATAGCATGAACACACAAATTTAATAACAAATAAAGTATAGAAATAGTATGGGAATAAAGACATCTCATCATCATTAGTTCTCAGTCCTGGAACTGGTTAGACGGATACCCTCATTGTTTCCTATTCTGAACTAACCTACACATTTCCCTGAAATTTGCACAATCTGCAACTATCACTATCTGCGTGCGATTGTCTGATCCAGGTCTACCTCTACCTATTTTTTTCCTATCTCTGCTTGTAATATATCCTGTACTAATTCACAACAAAGCCTTGTAACGTATCGTGCTCTTCTATTTCTCGTATTCTTTTTGTTTTCCACAGATATCTTTATTCCCCCACTATCTCTATAACCTATTTGCTATTAACTTTGTCTGTCCATGCTATCATCCTCATATATCTGACGCACAAAATTCCAGAAGGCTTCTATTTCTTTCTGTCTTTTTTTCCACCTGTCCCTATTTCATAGACGTACTGTGCTGTAATCCACACATTGCTTTCAACAATTATCTTCTTGTTTATATGTTTCTTGACTTTGAACATAGCCGCTATTTTTTCTCGTTAGTTGCAGTTCGGTCCTTTTCTATTGTTTTACAATTATATTCCATATTTCACCGATATTCAATGGTATTAGAAGGGATACTACGCCCAAGGTCCCGGGTTCGAATCCCGACACGTTTCGCTTGAAAAATATCAGGCGAGTATTTTTCACAAAAATACGCCCTCGTTCGGATGAGAAGTAAAATGGAGGTCCCGTGTGTGAGCGTTGTTACGCACGTTAAGGATCCCTACCTTGCTTGGAACGACAAGGGTTCGGCAAAATTCACAATTTTTAAGGTAAAACAGGCACGCTTTTTGACCAATGTAGCACCTCGGTAGAGCATTGGAAAATCACATGTAGGGTATTTGAAGAGAGGTAAGCAGCTTGTGGCTGCCAAGTTCCCCCAGCACTTAAGCACTTGGCGAATTAATAGTCTTTCCAATGTATCCTTTCACACAATCAACATTAGTTGAAGATAATTCACAACCAACACCCATAGTTGTCTATAATAATCAACGGATTTAAGCGCACTTTCTGTTTGTCATTAGGTTTTCCGTCTTGAAATTGGTTGGAGGCGTACTTCCACTTATTTATATTATGAGCTATCCTACACAGTTCCCTAAAATTCTCACAACAGCCTATATTCAGCTCGATTCCCCTACTATTGTTTTCTAATTATATGCCCTATTTCACCGAGGTTCAATGAAGAGATTAAGAGATTAAGCAGCCTGTGGCTGCCAATCTCCCCCAACACTTAGACATTTGCCGAATTAATAGTTTTCCAGTAAATCGTTTGCCACAATAAACATTATTTGAGAATATTGCACAACCAATACCTGTAATTGCTTACAATAGTCATCATGTTTAGGTACAGTTATTTTTTTGTCATTAGTTTTTCCATCTTGGAACTGATTGGACACGCACTTTTTTGATTTCTATTCTGAGCTACCTTACACATTTCCCTGAAATTTCCTCAGCCCACATCTTTCACTATCTGCGTGCAGTAGTCTAACCTACGTCTACCTCTACCTCTTGTTTTCCAATCTCTGCTTCTAAATAATTTGCACTATTCCTCCATGCCTTAATATGTGGCCTATCATCCTATCTTTCTTATTTTTTATTGTTTTACACACACTTTTTTTCTATTCCTACCATTTCTAGTACCTCTTTGTTCTTAACCTTGTTTGTCCATGATATGTTCATACGTCTGTAGCACCATATTTCAAACGCTTCTACCTTATTCTTGTCTGCTTGACCTACTTTCCAAGCTTCACAGCCGTACAGTGCTGTGCTCCACACATATCTTTTAAGCAATCTATTTCTTGTGTCTATGTTTGTTGTCTTTGAACACGGTAGTTGCTTTTTCTTTTTAAATGTAGTACGACCTTGTACTAATATTTGTTTTATATATTTTGCGCTTTTCCCATCTTGAGTTATTTGGCTTCTTAGGTAGTAGAAATTCTTAATTTTTTGTAGATGTTAATACCGCTATATCATCTTCAAATTTAACATATCAATTTTTTGTTCCTGCATAGAAATTCCAAATGTCTTCTTGCATTTGACAGTATTCATTGCCTCTTCAATGTATAAGTTAAAAATTATTGGGGAAGGGCATATCCCTGCCTCGTCCCTTGTAACAATTTTTTTGACGATTATAAAGGCTTATAAAATTTAATCATAAAATACGCTGCATTATATATTTAAATAAACAATTAATTTTTGCAATATTAAAAAATGTTTAAATCAGTACAGTATAGCCCAATCACGAGGGGAATATTAATTAGTAATAATAGTTTAGGCTTTATTTATAAACGTTGGTTGTTTGAATAACATTCCAAATGTCAGGCAATTCTTGTACCTCGTGCGCATCCCGTCCAATAAGGTCAGTCAAGCTCAAGCTCTCACTCTGGCGTCACGCACCATGGCTCAGAATTTAGTTCGAGCAAGTGACTTGCGAATCGCCATAGGCATGGCAACGTGATCAGGTGCTGGAGAGCACTTGTTTTTTATTCTGTTTCTAATAATGGTAAGCAAATTAAATTATTATTATGGTAGACTAAATGAACTTATTATAGCGCTCAAGAAATTATCGATTTTTTTAAGCTCACGAAATTGCATATTATTAATTTTAATTTCACCAATGTACAAATTATTAATTTGTAATTTCATTAATTTATGATTTCTTAGATTACGAATTTACAGTTCAGATATCATTTCCGAGTTTACCGATAAATAATCTTGCTTTAATATAAATTTAAAAGGAGTCGAGAATGTTGTACTTTGGTTAGCCCGTCAAATGGATTGAGTTTTTCTTTCGATTTACTTCAGTAAATTGTACAACTACTTGATGTTAATGGTTCCCTATGATGGTCCAATATAATACGCAGTTGTGCATTTAATTCGTAATTAGTCCAGAAGAAGAAGATTAATCTTACACTTTGTAAGCATAGATATGGAAGGTCCGACGATATCACTTGTTTGTCAAAGAATTGCAGGCTAACACATGTGGTCTCGACAAGGTATTTGTTTCAATGAAGTTCAAAGTACTAGTCGCCAAGATAAGCGTTTTTCTAACAACTCGACTTGACAACAGCTGCTGGTATAACTTGACAGCAAGGCGAATAATTGAAAATAACATTGTAGCCTTTTACGACTTTTGTTTTACAAAGTAATTATGAGAACTAATTTTATTTATCTTTGAATATTTAACACATATTTGTAAACCAAGATAACAGGTCTGTGTATTTTGAATAATTAATTTAAAAAGCTTCACAGTCATGTTTAATACATTACTAATATTTTAATTCATAGTAAAGACAATCATAATTTTCATATAAATATCTGCGTCTAAAAGATTAGACCACATTAGTGATGTATATTTTGTATATAAAATTTTTGTCACAACGAAAGCTAAATTTAATTAAAGACTTATCATATAATTTAATTGAACAACCGTTTTATTCTGGACAAGTAAATCTAAAGGTAGGGTTAATTGAGTTAAAAGGTAAAAGCAGATATATACCCCTTTTATAAAAATAAAACTTTTTGTTGTGACTTAATAAAGAAGCACTAAGCAGCGCTTTCAAGAAGTTTAATATCTAAATTTCCCTTTATAATAATGTTTAAATTATTAGTATTAACAGCTACATCTTTTTTTATGGTGTAAGGTAGCAAGAGTGTATCTCTCACGTCCTTTGTTATTATATTAACCCTATTTTTACAGCTCCCGTTTTAGCAGTGAAAACGATTTTTCCCTAAGGATTTCCAAGTTCTCCCTTAGGGCAAACCCGTGTTTAAAAATTCTAGGACGTAGTGGCGCCTCCTTTACACCCTTCTATTTAGTATTTTAGAGTCAGTCAAATTGATAATGTTTTGTTGTAAAACCCACGACCACTCCCCATAAGCTCTACCCTAGGAATAGACCCCTAGCTTAGTCGGAGAACTCTCGATTTTTTTTTCAGAAGAAGGAGATCGAAATAACTGGCTATTGTAAAATTAATTTGAGTTAGTTTTACGGTAAGCCAAGTGTGAAGTCAGTACAAGATTGTTTCACCTTTCCTATGAACACTGCCAATAAAATAGACTCCTTTTCACGGGGGGTTCGGGTAGGAGTGGTATTTGAAATCTAGGCTACAATATAAAGGCCTTGAAAATTTAATCAACTTTAATAAATGAATTAAATATCTTTGACACAGAATGCAGCAGATCAACTTTAAGAAACGCCCGGTAAATTATGACCAATGCTCTAATTAAACTTAATTCTATTATCAAAATCCTTTTCACATAAAGTGAAAAATACTAAAAGTAATTTAGATCCTTAAACATACTGTGTAAACAGAGAAACAAGGTGTTTCTAAAATTACTTTACGTGGATAACCTAAGTAATATTACCGACGGCAGGTGACGTAGCCGTTAGTTGATTTACTCAGGCGAACCAAAACAAGTTGATGCAGGAATCCCTTCTACCGCGTTCACAAATCTGACTACACGGTAAAACCCCATGTTTATAAAAAGATCAAAGCACCACACTTGCAATTTCTTCGACGTAGTATAAAATTTATGAAATGATAACCACTGTGGATTCTACGGCACCCTTCACGTTATCAACTGTAGTGATATTAAGTTATACTATTTAACAGTTTGTTGAATGTTTTGATAAATCCTTAATCCAATAACATTAAGCTTGAAAGTATAATTATAATAGATCCTACCTTAAAACATCTATGCAATAGCAGGTACTTAACAGTATTTTACATCACGCCACGGATTCACATCGCAGCTGCTAATCTATACGTCGAATTGCCACAAATCCCGAACTCCGTAAGTCCCTTCACGCAACTCAAGTCCATCACGCACCCTAGGCTCGCTCACCTCCTGCCATAACATTCCCAACGAATCGCAACGTATACAAATACTTATCTTAAATTTTATGCTACAAACACTTATCTTTTAATACCATAGGCATATATTTATATTAAATATAAAACAAATACAGGGAATTGGTTTAATTATTCTTATATTTATAGACACGGCCTAGTACACCTAATATATACTTCTCTACTTTCCTGCTCCAATTCTATTACCGCTGTTTGCACTTTGTGTAAGCTGTGTACTATCCGTCTGTACCTAAAAGTCATTCCAATCTTTTTGAGTATTTCAAACATTTTTTTTCCATTTTACATTGTAGAATGTTTTTTCCAGATCTATAAACCTTTTATACACGCTTTCCCTTTTTTCTATTGTTTTTATCATTATCACCCTTCACCCACAAAGCTAAAATAGCCTCCCGTGTTACCCTGTTTCGCCTAAACCCAAATTGATCTTCTTCTAGTATTTCCTCAACTCGTTTTTCCATTCGTCTATGTAAAATTCTAGTTAATATTTTTAACACGTGTACTGTCAAAGCTATTGTTCGAAAAGTTTCACATCTATCCGCAAATCCTTTTTTTTGGTATAGTTACTATAGTAGGGGATAAAGAATACTACTATAGTAAGCCTGCTTATCGTAAAAGGCGATTAAAAGGCGCAGCATGGGGCAGCAGCCTTGCTGGCTAACAGATATTGGAGGAGGGTCGGTTGGTCTCGGGCGATCCTCAATAATTTACAAGCTTGTTGGGGGTTGGCCGTGACGGATACGGCTTTTTGCTAAAATCTTTAAAAACTGCGTTGTGGAAAGATATGGAAGCCTACCACAATATTTCCCAGGTGTGCGTGGCCTAAAACACGAAATACATATGATGGAGAGCTCACAAGTAAAATTCTTGTCCGGAGGTAAAATACTCCCTCATTCGGATCTCCGGGAGGGGGTACTTGGGGCTCGTCATCGTAAGAATATAAAACAACAGTTCGATTTAGTGATAGGGACTTGGAATGTAAGATCATTACTTAGAGTAGATAAGTTAACGAATTTATTAGTCGAAATGAGAAAGGGAAAGCTAGACATTTTAGGTATTAGTGAGGTGAGATGGCCAGATAGTAATAACTTTTGGAAAGATAATTATAGAATAATTACAACTTCTTCAACTAATGGACAGGCAGGCGTAGGAATAGTGTTAGGTAAAAGATTAGGGCATAAAGTTAAAGAGTACTTACAATTTAGTGATAGAATAATTATGGTTAGATTGAGTACAAAACCCACAGACACCGTTTTAGTTCAGGTTTACATGCCAACAACTCAGTACGAGGATGAGGAAGTAGAAAAGGTATACGAGGATATAAATAGTATAGTGAGAAAAGTAAAAGGAGATGAGAATTTAATAGTTATGGGCGATTTTAATGCGTCAGTGGGAGAAGGTAGTGAAGGAAAATGGTAGGAAAATTTGGGTATGACAGACGAAATGATAGAGGAGAAAGATTAGTTGAGTTTTGCCAGGAACATAGATTAGTAACTGTAAACACCCTATTTGAACAACATGTTAGGAGAAGATATACCGGGAAAGCCCCAGGTGATAGGGCTAGATACCAAATAGATTATATTTTAGTTAATCAAAGATTTAGAAACCAAGTTAAAAACTGTCGTAGTTATCCAGGGGCTGACATAGATAGCGATCATAACTTAGTTAAAATGAAATGTAAACTAAAATTCAAAAAATTGAGAAAGGCTAAAGGAGAGGGATGGGATCTAGGTAAGCTAAATATTAGTAGCGTAAAAGAGGAATATAAACAAGTATTAGATAATAAGAGCAAAGAGATAGCTTTAGGAGGGAATGTAGAAAATAGATGGAAAGAAATAAAACTGACTGTACATGATACAGCAACACAGACTATAGGGAAGAAAAAAATAGAAGCGAGAAAACCGTGGGTAACAAAGGAGATATTAGATTTAATAGAGAATAGAAAAAAGCTTAAACCTTTCAGAGAATTGGATAGTGAAAGTAAGCAAAAATATAATAAAGTTAGAAATAAGTTAGAAACGAGTGTAGAAAAGCTAGAAATAAATGGATGGAGGAGAATTGTAAGGGAATACAAGATGATATGAGAGTAGGTAAGACAGACAGGGCTTACAGGGCAGTTAAAAAGTTTTTTGGGGAAGATAGGAAAAAATGTAATGGTATTAGAGACGAGAATAATGAGCTTCTAATAAATAAAGTTGAGGTAGCAGATAGATGGAAAATATATTTAGAAGATTTATATAAGGGAGATGATATGGATGAGTTAGAGTACGACCAAGAAGAGGATGTAGAAATAGGGTTCTCAATATTAAGAGAGGAATTTGATAGAGCTGTTCGGAATCTTAAATTAAATAAAGCACCAGGGATAGACGATATTCCCGCAGAATTAATAAAATATGCAAGTCAGAAAACTTTAGACAGATTATATGAACTAGTAAATGTAATATATGACACAGGTGAGGTTGCAATAGATTTCGAAAAAAATATTATTATTCCAATCCCAAAAAAGACAGAAGCTGATAGGTGTGAGAATTTTAGAACGGTTAGTTTAACTTCTCATGCTTCCAAAATACTAACAATAATAATTAAAAATAGAGTAGAAGCTTTGACTGAGAATTATTTAGGCGAAGACCAATATGGTTTTAGTAAAGACAGAGGGACTAGAGAACCGATACTAATGATTAAGGTAATTATCGAAAAAAGGTTATAAAAAAATAAAAAGACTCATTTCGCGTTTGTAGATTTAGAAAAAGCATTTGATAGGGTTAATTGGATTGTTATGTTCAGGGTTTTGCAAAAAATAGGAATCTCATATAGGGATAGAAAAATTATTTACAGTCTACATAAAAACCAAAGCGTAGTAATTAGATTTGATGAAATAGAAAAGGAAGCTAAGATTAGAAATGGTGTTAGACAGGGTTGTATACCGTCTCCCTTGATTTTTAATGTTTATATTGAGGAAGCTTTAAACTTAGCTAGAGAGAGAAAAGAGATAGGTATTAGTGTACAGGGACAGAAAATAGACATGTTACGTTTTGCAGATGATATAGCCATTATAGCAGAGTCTAGAAAAGAGTTAGGAGAGTTTTTAAATATTTTAGATGAGATACTACAAAGTAACTATAGTATGAGAATTAACTCAGTAAAGACAAATATAATGACAAGTGAGTTACAGCCTAGTTCTAAACCAAAATTAAAAATAGGTAATACCGAGTTAGAGGAGGTAGATGAATTTTGCTATTTAGGTAGTATAATTACAAAGGATGGACGTAGCAGAAGGGATATAGTAGCTAGAATAGCTCAAGCTAGAAAAATGTTTTTAAAAAAGAAAAACTTACTAATAGCTAATAGTATTAGTTTAGATAATAGAAAAAGTTTCTTAAAGTCGTACGTATGGAGCGTTCTACTATACGGTAGTGAGACTTGGACAATTAAAGAAGTAGATAAGAAAAAGATAGAAGCTTTTGAAACTTGGGGTTATAGGAGAATGTTGAAGATTAGTTGGACAGATAGAGTAACAAACGAGGAAGTTTATAGAAGGATAGGTGAGGAACCCTGTATGTGGAAACAATTAAAGGTCAGGAGAGATAGAATAATAGGGCACCAGTTAAGATATGAGGGACTATTTAGTAAAGTCTTAGATTATTGACTACCAAATAAAAATAGAGTAGGAAGGCCTAGACAAAGCTATATTAGTCAAATTATTAGGGATTTAGGTTCTGAAGGGTATGTAGACCTTTTTAGACTAGCTCAGAATAGAAAAGAATTTAGAGCTGCGTCAAACCGACTTTAAGTAAGTTCGAAAACAAAACAAAAAAAATAAAAATCAGTTAACTATACGTCACCATGACATAACTCACAATTAGGTAGCGGTCTGGCATGTTGGCAGCGATTCGTTGCTTAAGCCTTACCATAACATATAATTTAACACTTTTCCTTTTTGAAGTGGATAACCAGGTTATATTTCATTTCCTTATAAATGGTAATCATGTAAACATGTTAGAGTTATTTAACAACCATCAGGTTGCTAATATCTATGTAGAGTCAGCTGGATAGGAAAAAGATAGAAGGATATAGGAAGACCTAGACCAAACTATATTAGTCAAATTATTAGAAATTTAGGTTGTGAAGGGTATGTAGAGCTTTTTAGATTAGCTCAGAATAGAAAAGAAGTTAGAGCTGCGCCAAACCGCCTTAAGTAAGGTCGAAAACAAAATGATGATGACTATGAAGTTACGTTTGAAATCTTTGGGTATCTTGCCTGTCTCATACATATAGCATACAGGTTGGAGGAAACGTTCTATTACTGCCTGCTCAACGGTTTTTAGAGTTTCTGCTTGCACCTTATCTGTACCCGGCGCCTTACCATTTTTAATACTAATTCAAACTCATCTCTATATATAGGATATCCCAAGTCATTATTTTCAATATCTGATTCCTGTTCTAATGCTGTTAGTTCCTCTCCTGGATATAAGTTCCCCATACATTATTATCGTTTAATCACTATCTCTACATTTTCTATAATGACGCTTTCTTCATTCATCATTTTGTTTTCGACCTTACTTAAGGTCGGTTTGACGTAGCTCTGACTTCTTTTCTGTTCTGTGCTAATCTAAAAAGTTTTACATACCCTTCACAACCTAAATTTCTAATAATTTAACTAATATAGCTTGCCTAGGTTTTTCTATCCTCTTTTATTTTTTTTCTATCTACCTGGCTTAACATAGATATTAGCAACTTGATGGTTGTTAAAGAACTCCAACATGTTTACATAATTCCCATTTATAAGGAAATAACATATTACCTGGTTATCCCCTCCAAAAAGGAAAAAGTCTTCCAAGTCATTTATATTTTTGCTATATGGTTTTATATCCCTAAAATTCATTCTAATTAATTTGTATGCTACGTCTGTCTTTTCTATTTCCATCTTTGTTTGTACCTCTTTGCACTTTTCATCGATCCATTGTTCTTTAGCTTTCCTGCATTTGCGAATAATTTCCCATTTATGGTTTTGTATCTGTTTTCCTGTTTCGTCTGAACTATTTTTGTACCCTCGTCTTTGTTCTATTAAATTCAGGATGTCCTTTGTCATCCAAGGTTTCTTATTTTCTTTTTGTGTCTACCTTAGAATATCTCTGGCCGCCAAATCTAAGCTGCATTTAATGTTATTCCATTCTGTTTCTACTTCCTTAGTTTCTGAAAATTTCCCGACATCTTTTAGCAGTTCGTTTGACTTTTTTTCAAATCGTTCGGAGATATTCTTATCTTTTAGTTTCTCAAAGTCAAAGTGATTTTTTCAGTTTCTTTTTTTCAAATTGTTTAATTTAAGGGGAGTTTTCAGAATTACAATGTTGTGATTAGTGTCCATATCTGCTTTTGGGTAGCTTCTACAGTCTTTTACTTGATTCCTAAACCGTTGTCCAACAAGAATGTAATCTATTTGATACCTTCCTATATCTCCTGGCATCTTCCACGTATATCATCTTCTAGCATGATGTTGAAATTATGTATTTGTGATGTTTAAATTGTTTTTGTCGCAAAATTCTACCGGCCTATATCCCCTGTCGTTTCTCGTGTCTAAACCAAATAATCCTACTACCGCTCCTTCCATATCCTCACCTACTACTGTATTAAAATCCCCAGTAATTATTAAATTTTCATTTCTTTTACGCATCTTAGAATGTCTTCGATATCTTTGTAGCTTGCTTCTACCTCTTCGTCACTGTAGTTAGAGATAGGCATGTATACTTGTATTATTACTGTATTCGCCGGTTTACAATCTAATCTAACCATGAATACTCTTTGGTTTTTTTTGTAATTTTCTACAGTGTCCTACCTTTTTGGAATAACTATTCCCACACCCGAATTTCCTTCCTCTGCTCTTGTTTGAATTACCCTAAAGTCTCCACTCCAAAAATTCCTCGTCTCTGGCCACCGAACTTCGCTGGTTCCTACTATGTCTATTGCTAACCTAACCATTTCAATTTTTAGGTTCTCTAGTTTTTCTACTTGCCTCGTACTTCTGACTTCCACGTCCCGACCCGCAGAATGTTCACGACTTTTTTCTAAATTTTTTGATCACATCCTCCGAAGTAGTCCATTTTCAGAATGGAGGATTATTTTATCTCCGAAATTTTTTACACTAAAGGATGCCATCACTTTTAAAAACAATTTAAGTACATTGTGTATTTGAGTGGTAATGTAGTGGTTTCTCGTTGTCTTCCACATAATGCCATACCGACCCCTATGGTTTCTGCCAATTTAAGTTCCTAAAGAACCGCTTCCCTTTTTCGGTGACCTGTCTTAGTGTGGTTCCTCACTAAAGACCCCACTAATTTGGTTAAACCTTTAGTTCGGCTCTTTAAATCACTGGAACTCTGAAGCCGTTCTACTTGTTCCAGTAATCTACGGCTTCATCAAGGTGCAGGTCCATTCAGAACGGAAAAGATATTTATGGAAAACTAAAAAATAGAAGAAACAGAAAGGCAGGACACGTTCTAAGGCATTTTTGGGGAATAGTGCGGGCTATACTACAAGCTTGTTATAGGAAACGATAGATGTACGCGTCTATCGAGTTCCTGGATTGAAAACTTTTAATGATGATGACGATTTAACTCTTACAAACCAACTTTTTAAAATTGAACTTGTGATGTTGTTAACAGTAGAATAAAAATTTTCTTAGCTAAATACATATATTTGAATCGTTTTTATTCTTAATCTAAACTCAACTATCTTCTTCCCATTAATAGAATGTGACTTTTGAAGGTTAAGTAAGAGGTGCACTAGATGAAAGAGTACAGTAGATCTATTTTGTAATAGATTATATCTAAATTACGTTTGTACACCGTGGTATTATAGCTAAACTCCATAACTTTGAGATATTATCGAAAAACTCAAACGAAGTATTATTTTTGCACTACAACACCGCCCTACTTTTCCAGCACCCCAACTCCACGTTTAAAGTGCTGGGATTTTACACGACATATGAGAGAATATGATCGAACATATCCGAATCAAAACAGTTCTGTTATTTTGGATGTCCGAGTCAAAAGTCATTTTAATCGTACTATATTAAGCAAGAAAATGCCCACCGCCATGTTGCAAACACTTCTCTCAATCGTTTTGTAAAGACCTCCATCAATTTCTTGCCATATCTACATATATGTTTCAACCTCTAGCCTAGTAAATGTATGTCGAAAGAAAAACGATGATTTATAAAATCCTCAACCTATACTTAGAGCTCCCAGGAATGAATTAAAGGTTGCTTGATATCCAATACCTCACGACAATACCTTTACCTGACTCAGAAATGACAGAGATTAATTAAAATTAGGCATATCATTATCTGTTTGGGTAGTTAAACGTATCTGCTGATTTAATCAAAATATACCCAATCCTTCTTTATGAAGCACTTTCTGTTACTGAAGGTTTTAAGTGTTCTTTTCAAATGACAATAAAGATACTAACTTAAATCTTAATAATACGACAACTACAAACACTACATTTATATATCTAGTGTGAAAAGTTTGTCTCTTACCAACGTTTTTAGTTGTATTGCCACCTTTTAATTTCTTCAAGCAATGTGTCTTCCAGTTTTCCAAAATCTACAAATAATTTAATGTTATTGTAGTAAGAAAAGATTGTTAATTCATCGAAGTGTTAAGCAATTGTATTAAATATTGTGTACTTTACTTTTACGCTACATACTATGTATAGTGTACATGAATTTATTACTCTTACGAAGAACCACTAAATGTCAAGAATGTTGTTTAACCCTTAAAATGATGTGTACGTTTTTGGCAACGCTAATAACAATATGGGACCACACGTTAAAAAATTGAAAGTAACAAAATAGGTATTTAATACATGTATTTATTGAAATAATTATGGTATAAAAACGAAATTAAATTTTATTTTCTTTACAAAAAAGTAAATACATCAAAATTCTAAACAATGGAATATACTCTTTATTCGTCATGGTCCAAGCAACGTATAGTTTTCTTTTCTATTATTTCCACTCTATGATCTTTGCAGATAAACATTTGATATTCTTTACAAACAATATTCACTTTTCTGTCGCTAGATTTTGGGCAAAGTCTGCATTGTCTTCGCTTCCCCGTCGCAAGTGCTGTTTGTGCTGCTTCTTAAGTCTGAATGGTGTTTACATCAACTGCGCAGGCTTAGATAGCTTTCAAAATTATTTTTTTCGAACTTGTGGTATGCGAAAGCTTTATATTTTGAGTAGCTAAGTTTTTATCCAAAATCTTGAGGAACATTCGTCGTCATTTGTTTGATTTCCTACTACGACGAAGCGATGAATAATGGGAAAGTTTCTGTTTAACATCTTGACGGCACTTTCGGGGCAAAACTGCGCTGTTAAAACGTGTTTTGCGTACCAAGTACGTCATAAGTTTACCTACATTTGACTTTCCAATGCGCCATCAAAAGGTACTACATTCACCAGGAAATCAGTTCTTCTATCTGGAAATTTTGTATTTAGCTAAACTCTTGCTGTTACAATCGAGGTAGGGATCTTTAGCGTGCGTTACAACACTCATACACGGGACCTCCATTTTACTTCAGATCCGAATGAGGGCGTATTTTTGTGAAAATACTCGCTTAACATTTTTTAAGCGGACCGTCTCAGGATTTGAAGCATAGTAGTCACGCGCACACTAACTATGCCACGGAGCTACCCGGAACCATTCCACAGCAGCAAACTCTGCCTTAGTTTCCCAATTCAACCACCATCCCTTTATTGATTGTTTTAGTGGGCCAAACACCTGAAAATTGCATGGGTACAGGTCCGGACTGTAAGCTGGATGTTGTAAAACTTCCAGTTTCATATGACGAAGTAAGTTTTGAATCGTTTGCACTATATGGGGTCGAGCAATATCATGAAGAAGGATGATAACATTTGTAAGCATTAGGAGACGTTTATTCTCGATGCTGGTACGTAAGGCCTTTACGCTGACTGTATAGCGCTCACCGTTAGTGTTCATTCTTTAAAATCCAAAAATAGCACACCCTGGTAATCAAAATATATGCTCAACATTACTTTTACTGCTGAAGGTAGGAATCGATATTTTTTCCTTTCGGAGATCGTGCACGGAAGTTTTGATTCAGATTCGTACTGATAATACCAAGATTCAGCACCGGCGATAATTTGGTGTAGCAAAGCGTTACCTTGTTGTTGATAGCGCATCAAATGTTATATTGATAAGACTGAACGCATATTCTTTTGTTCATCAGCAAGCAATCGCAAGATCCGCTAAGCCGCAAGTTTGTGATAGCCAAAATTATGAATAAAGGAATGTACAGTTTTCACGCCGGTGTTCAATATTTGAAAAAGTTCTCTAGCTTTATGCGTCAGTTTATGTGCGTTGCAGTTGTCCACATTTTCATCTGATGCTGCAAGACTTGCAAGTTCAGGATGGGATAAATCAATAGTGAAATCTCTTCTTTGTCGAAATTTACTGCAACACCCAATCACTACCGTATGAGAACAACCATAGTCATCGTACACAGCTTCCATCCTTTTATAAACCCCCATAGATTGACTCACTTCAGCGGTCAACAGCTGAAGGCGGCTCCGTGGCGTAGTTCCTATGTGTGTGACTACTACGCCCAAGGTCCCGGGTTTGAATCCCGACACGGTCCGCTTGAAAAATGTTAGCCAAGCATTTTTCACAAAAATACACACTCGTTTGGATGAGAGGTAAAATGGAGGTCCCGTGTTTGAGTGTTGTCACGCACGTTAAAGATCCCTACCTTGCTTGGAACAGCAAGAGTTCGACAAAATTCCAAATTTTCCAGATAAAAAAAAACTCGCTTCCTGGCCAATGTAGTACCTTTGGGTGGAGCACTGGAAAATCACATGTAAGGCCAAAAACTGAATAACGGCTATTTTTAATTCAGTCGGCACGAGTTACATATCTTCCTAATTAATATGTATACAAATATAAATATAATTATTAAGTTTTAAGAAATAGAATGTTACATTGTATAATTGAAGGACACATTTTAAAAGGACAATGAAAGTTCATATCAGACGTGAGAACGGAAGCAAGTACTTTGTATTCTGCAGGTGCAGATCACAATGAACTATAAGGAAGCAGTTTCTATAATTTAGAGTACTAAGAAGTAGTACATTGTATATTATCAAGAAGTGGCAAACATGAGATCCGCATTTCCCACAAGATGATGTAAAAGCAGGGATTACATAAATACCTTGAGGAGGCCATGATGGTCAGCCAGTCTCGAACTTTCTAAATTTAGCATAGTTGGTTGTTTAAGCTACTCACCGTAATTTTAATTATTAATTATTGATTTATTAATTTCAAGTATTTTGTAACGCACATTACTTAAGTACATATTGTGCTACAAAAATAAACATCTATAATTTAGTTAGCTCAACGAGCTTTAGTAAAACATCGCTCTATAAACTTTATAGAAGTATACATTTTATAAAAGGGCTGAGTTCGAACAAGTTGATAAGTAAAGTTAAGAAAAGAATAAGTTTGAGTGACAGCGAACATACTGCAATATCAAGCCAGAAAGCTCAAGCACGCGTTCAAAGCGTGGAATTTAAAACGCTCGGTGGTGCATCAAAAGGTGATAAGCGGGTTTCATTCTGCAACTAAATATTGAAATTCAAATAGTTGGAACGCGCATTATGTATCGAGAAACTTGAAAGGTGAATTAGAGGAGTGACTTGGAAATCACTAAACTTTACATCGTGAGTACTTTCTGAGCTTTTCTTGTGTTGATTTTTGTTTACGCTAAATAAATATGCGCACATGAACTAGTAGATATAAATTGTAATTGGTTCGTAGAAAAGAGATAGTTTTGTATAAATCTAAACCTAATATCATTGGAAAGGGAAGTCAGGAAACATAAATGTGTGCATTAACTTAAAAACAAGCTTTATTTGTGTTATGTATTTGCTATTATATGTTTATTTGTAAAAATTAGGTTTTCTAATGGACATTGGAATGGCGGAAGAAGAGTTGGTATTGTGTTATATTTTTATGTATTGTTGCTAAGGATGTTTCCAAATGAATGGGATTTGAAGTGGCATATAAATCAACTTTAGAAACTGGAACAATAGAATGCTAGTATTATTTGCGAATAAATGAATTTTTTCCGTTCCGAAGGGATCTGCACCGTGAAGAAGTTCTAGATTACTAGACGGGTGGAATGGCTTGAGAGTGATTTATAGAGCCAAACTACAGGTTTAACCAAGTTTGTGGAGTTTTTAATGTGGAACCAGATTAGGACAGATCCTTGAAAGAGGGCAGCAGCTTTTTCGGCATTTAGATTGACAGAGACAATTGGGGTCGGTATGGCATTTTAAGACACAGTACTGCGATGTGGAGGGCAACGGGAAGCCACCACATTACCTCCCAAGTACACAGCGTACTTAAATTACTATTAAAAATGATGGCATCCTCTGGGGTAAAAGATTCCAGAGATAACATGGTCTTCCATTTAGATCTCCGGGTCAGAACTACTTCGGGAGATGTGATCGGAAAGTTTAAGAAAAGAGTAAGGAACATTGTACGAGTCAGAGCTTAGAATGTCTGAAGTATGAATTTAGTAGGGATGCTAGAGAGCTTCAAAATTGAAATAGATAGGTTAGTATTAGACACAGTAGTGATCAGCGAAGTTCGGTGACCAGATGTGGGGATATTTGGAGCGGAGGCGTTAGCGTAATTCATATAGGATCAGAAAAAAGTAATGTAGGTGTACTATAGCAATGCGAAAACTACCATGTAGAAAACTACTTACAAATGAACGAAAAAGTACTCATGGTTAGATTTGAAACTAAACCGACAAATACAGTAATAATACAAGTATACATATCTACCTCTAACTACAGTGACAAAGAGGTAGAACCGACCTACAAAGATATCGAAGACATACTAAGATACATAAAAGTACATAAAAATTTAATAATTTCGGGGAATTTTAATGCAGTGGTAGGTGAGTGTAAAGAAAGAGCAGTAGTAGGTTTATTTGCCATAGGCATGAAAAACGACAGGGGAAACAGGGTGGTAGGAATTTGCGACAAAAGTAATTTAATTATCACAAACACATTACTTCAAAATCATGCTAGAAGACGATACACGTGGAAGATGCCAGCAGATATAGAAAGATATCAAATTTATTACATCCTTGTTAGACAACGGTTTACAAATTAAGTAAAGGACTGTAGAAGCCTCCCAAAGATGTCAAACCTAACATCATACTCACTATACAAAAAAGAGAGGGGCAGATAGATGTGGAAATTTTCGAACAAAAAGTTTGACAACACACGTGTCACAAATATTTAGTAGAATTGTACAAAGCGGATGAAAAAATGACCAAAGGAAATACTAGGGGAAGATAAATTTGGGTTTAGACGAAACAGGGGAACGTGAAAAGCTATTTTAACTCTGAGGCTCATAATGGAGAAGACAACACAAAAAGAAAAAGCGTTTGTAGATCTGGGAAATGCATTCGATAATGTAAAATAAAAACAAAAATGTTCGATATAATCAAAAAATTGGAATCAGTTTTAGGGATACACAGATAGTACATACCAGGAGGTCACGAACGTAGAGAAATAGATATTAGGAATGGAGTGAGACTGGCATGTGGCCTATCCCCGTTAATTTTTAACTTGTATATCGAAGAGGCAGTAAATACTATCTAATGCAGGAAGATATTTAGAATTAGTCTAGGGGGACAAAGAATTGTTATGCTTAGAATAGCAGATATAGCGTTATTAGCATCTAGCAATGAAGAGTCAGAAGCAGCTCTTAATAAAATAAAGACTGAGAGATACGGTATGAAAATTAACTAAAATTAAACTAAAGTACTAGTATGTAAAGGAAGGAAAAGCAAATACAAAACCCAAATACAAATAGGAAACGAGAACTTAGAGGTTAAGGATTTCTGCTACCTAGAAGACCAAATATCGCAAGATAGTAAAAGTGTAAGTATATAAAACGAAGATTAGCACAGACCATGCTACGTTTAACAAGAAAAGCAGCTACTGCTCAAACGCAACAAACATACAAACGCAACAAGATTACTGAAAGCATACGTGTGGAGCATAGCACTGTAAGGCTGTGACTCTTAAGCAGTAAGAAAAGCGGACAGGACAGAAAAGATAAAAAGCCTTGTAATGTGGTGCTATAGACATATGATGAAGATATCATGGACAAACAAAATTAAGAACAAAGAGGTTCTGGAAATGTTAGGGAAAGAAAGAAATATGCGAAAAACAGTAAAAAAAATAGGAGAGAGGGTAATAGGTTACATACTAAGGGATGAGGAAACAGTACGAAGTACACTAGAAGCAACGATAGGGAAAATGGGACACAGAAGTAGACCTACGTTAGACTATTACACACAGATAGTCAAAGATGCTGGCTGTGGAAATTTTTGGGAGTTGTGTTGCGAGGGCAGAATAGAAATCAATGGAGGTATGTGTTCATTCAGTTCCAAGACACAATACCTAAAGACTTATATTTCATGATTATTATAAACAACTACAGGTGTTGGTTTTACATTAATCTCAACTATTGTTGATCGTGCGAAGACATTTATTGAAAAACTCTTGATTCGGCAAATGTCTAAGTGTTGTAGGATCTCGGTAGCCGCAGGTTGCTTAACTCCCCTTCACATAGCACTGAATATGGTTGAAATAGTGTATTTACTTAAAAAACAAAAAAGGGAACCGAACTGAATCTAGACTGCAGGAATTTTAAGGACATATGTAGACTAGCTCAGAATAAAAATCAATGGAGGTACTCATCCAACCAGGTCAAAACGGAAAACCTAATGATAAAAAAAAATTGTATTTAAACCTGATGATTATTATAAACAACTGCAGGTGTAGGTTTTGCAATAACTCCAACTATTGTTGATTGTGCGAAAAGACTTGTTGGAAAACTCTTAATTCAGCAAATGTCTATGTGTTTGGGAATTTTGATCGCCGCAGGTTGCTTAACCCCCTTCAAATACTATTCAGTTTCAGTGAAATAGGGTATATATTTAGAAAATAATGAAAGGGGAACCGAGTTGTATCTAACAGAATGAAGACATCAAACACAGAAACAAGCAAAAATTATTGAAAGCATATGTGTAAAGCACATCACTGTACTGCTATAAAATAGGAGCAGTAAGGGGAGCAGATAAGAGAAAGGTAGATGCCTCTTGGAATATGGTGTTTTAGAGGTATGATGATGATAGCATGGACAGACAAAGATAGTAACAAAGAGGTGTTAGAAAAAGTATGGGATGAAAGGTATCCATGAAAAACAAACAAAAATGGGAGAAATAGAAGACAGGACACGTTTTATGGTATTTTGGGAATAGTGCGGAATACACTACAGGCAGAGACAGGAAAAAGAGAGGTACATGTAGACCTATTGCACACAGATAGTGAAAGATATAGGCCGTGGGAATTTTGGGGAAATGCGTTCGTTAGCTCAGAATAAGAAACAATGCAAGTACGCGTCTAACCAGTTCCAGGACTGAAGACATAATGATGATTTATTGTAAAACTTAATTATTTAAAAAAATAAACATTTTTTTATGATTTTATCTTAAATATAATATTTATTTTTAAGCGGCTCTCCCATGTTTTTATTTCAATATAGATTTGGCCTTTTATCGCCGAAAGGTTGCCGACCTATGACTAGTGTACTCGATAAAATAACATTAAACAGATAAGTAAATTTCTGGGGTTTATCGTGTTCTAGTGAATAATACATAACAGTGCAATTCATTAGTCGTTTGAATCCACTGAAATCACCATTTCATGATTGGTGTCTAAATTTCATTCGAAAAAGAATTAACAATTACGTTTACAAGAAGAGCGTTGTGTAATTAATCTTTACAGAGATGCGATTGATGTAATACGAAATACTTCTGATGATAAATTACATTCTTGTTATAAGTTTTTATTGGCGGTAATGGAATTGTTTAGTGAAACCATAGGTCATAGACTATCAAAACTTAAATTGTTTAGCAATTCTCTTACATAGTTACTGTAGCAAGTTCGTAAATATAGCAATTTGTGTTAGTCTTTAGCCTATATATGGTCAGGTTACTTGTACAACCAAAAAATTTTCAATGATAACAAATCTTTGAACTAGTCTGATGTGAATGATGCAAATTTGTTCAATTTTCTATTTTTAGATATTACGTTGTTTATTATATCATCGCGTGATTTAGTTTTGGACTTAGTTTGTATTCAAATGTTCTTTATCGTTTTGGGGGTGGTTTGTAGGTGGTCAGTTTGGGACGTATTAAATTATACAGCTAGTCAGCAGACACTAACTTTTGCTGTTGAGAATAATCTCTAAGAGGCGTCAAGTGACGGCGTATGGCCTTTTAAGTAATGGTTTAATATCGTTACGTTTTTGATCAGTTTATAAAATCTTAAGGTTTTAGGCAACCCTCTAATTGTAACACAGCTATTTACGTACTATTTACGCACTATTTACGTACACATCAATTACGTATCAATTATTAATTGCGAAAGAAATATGCCTAGACGTGTCTGTAGATAAGAATTATGTTAACTGTTTTACCTAAAGATGACATGACGCTTTATATGATAAATGTTGAACCGCGAGCTGATAACTGCGTAACGGTGACTAGTTAAGATGCATAGGAAACTGCTGCATAATTGGAATCCACGAAGTTATATCCACACAGACACGTCGCTGACGTGTAAAAAAAAACATCACAAAGGGAAGATACCACTAAGGTGGTAAGGAGGAATAATAAAAACGAAACAGAAAGAAATACGCAGTTAGTTACGAACCAAGAGAGTTCAAAGTAGGACGAATAGGTTACGATATGATGTGAATAATTGAACGATTAAAGATGTTCTAACACAAACAAACGCTAAAGGTTTAGAGTAAACATAACATGACAGTAAATTAAGATACGTCCGATAAGAGCGATTTCGATTTTTTAAAGCAAGGGTTGAGTAACTTGGAGTTTTAGAGAGAGAATATGAAATTTAAAAAAAATGTCGCCAACATCTACGGATTTTCTGCTGTGTTGATGTCGGCTTGAAATCACCAAAAACCAAAAACTGAGTTGAATTTTTTTTTTAGTTAAGCTATAACTACTCGCGCACTATATTTTCACGCTACTGATCACGCGGTGTACTTTGTACACCGTTGCATTTTATACGGTGAAGAAACGTTTTATCATTTTGTATTTGCTTTAAAGATACACATATGAAAAAAACACAGGTTAACTAAGTTGCAAGCATGTTTATTGGTACAAAAAAAGTGAAAAATACGGAGGAATAATTATCAAATATTCTTTAATGGAAAAAAACTTACATTCTATGAATACGAATAATTGTAAATTGTTAAGAATTCCTATAAATAATTTGCGGAAATAGCCTATTCACTAGAAGTACCATCTGCTTCAAATTTGTGGCATCTAATAACAGTGTCTATATGCTTTTTTACATACTGCTCGATTGCAAATGCTGCATTAATAACGTGGCCATACGTCCCGCTTTGGGCGGGAAAGTCCCGCTTTCACACTGCCTGACCCGCTGTCCCCAGTAAGAGCAAAAATGTCCTGCTTTAGCTTTTGTGTAAAATATTTCAGGCCTTTTGCGTGCGTCGATAGACCTAAGGGTAGTAGAGGGAGTAAGTAAGGGGTTACTGTAACTTGTTGTTCAGAGATATAGAAGACCGTAAGAAGCTTTCGTGATGTGTAGTCGCTTAGCTTGATTTATATTTAAATAAACCTTTCTTTAAACTTGATGTTGTTTATTGCATTATAACAACTTTGGTGCCGAAACCCGGGAAAATCTGGTTATAAATATAAACGAGCTTTATCGTAAATATTCGGAATAACGGAACGTGAACGCGAATATTCAACAGACGATTATACTATCGAGGCTTCATGATGGAACAAGTAAAACGGACAATCTGTAGAACGCACTTAACTAAAACAGTTAATAATATAAATTCTATGCCAGAAAATAGTTTCAGTGTCAAAGACATTTATACAGCTATGTCAAAGTTAAAGCTTGCGAGTGACAATCTGAAAGAAATTGATAACCAAATTGAACCTCTGCTTAAAGAAAATCTAAAGGACGAGTTAATGAAAAGGTATGAAAATGAAGAGGTTGCTGTAACTACGATGTCTAAGTTGGAATTTAGATTAAAATGCCCAGAAAAATCGCAGATAGAGGTTGACTCGAATATAACGAATACGGTACCAGTAAGTAACGAAGCAAGTAGGCCGTCCTTTACGTCAGTGAAGCTTCAACGTGTACAGTTAGCAAAGTATGACGGTACTGCAAAGAGCTGGCTTCCTTTCTGGGAACAATTCAGAAGTATGATCCACGACAATCAACAATTAACGAAATGAGATCGATTCAACTACCTGCGAATGTATGTCACGGGAAGGGCCGCTGAAGCAATTGAGGGATTTCTTCCATCTGGAGCATTCTATGAAGAAGCTTTGAATATATTAAAAAATCAATTTGGAAATGGGGAACGGCTAATTGAACAATATATTGATAGCATTATGAAAATTGAACCTGTAAAATCCAAAAATGACGTAAGCACTTTAAGGAAGAATTACAATCTAATCACTTTAGCTATGCGTGCTTTTGAAATCTTAGAAGTATCTAGTTCTCAGTATAACGTAATCGTAAAATCGACTCTCATGAAGTCGTTGCCAACGGAATTGCGTTTAGGATTTTATCGACAAATGAAAATGAAATCATCCAATCATCTAGAAACTGTTACGAATAATTTAGAAAGTTCATCATCAAGGTCAAAGGAAGATGCAGATCGCCAGGTAAAGGAGTCGTTGCAATTTCTTAAAAACAAACTCGAGTTGTTGGAACAAGCTTTAAAACCGGATGCGGATTGTAAAGAAAAGGTGCTCCCAACAGAAAAGAGAACGCATCACAAAGGAACTGCGTCTAGTTTATTAGTCACCCCCAACAAACGTCTTGAATGCTGTGCTTTCTGCAAGAAAGACCATAAAACCGAAGTGTGTGACGCAGATGTACCTTTGGCAAGGAAGAGAAAAATTCTAAAGGCAGCCGGAAATTATTACCGTTGTACGAGAAATAACCATAGTGCTTAATATTGTAAAAATAGATTCTTAAGATGTAAAGAATGCAGAGGTAGGCACGCAACAAGAATGTGCAACCCAAACTTTAAGCCAGGTAAAGATAGACACAACGCTGAGACGACAGGTATTACAATAAAATTTTAAAAAAGGCGAGAGTTCAATTAACACTTCGGCGGCGTCCGTGTTCAGTTTGATGACAAACATAAACAAAAATCTGCTATTGCAAACGGCTTGTGTTTATGCCTTTGGCGAAAATTCAAAGAAGTTAAGAAGATTAGTAATGGACGGCGGTAGTCAACTTCCATTTATTAAGGAGAATCTATCAAGGGTATTAAATTTAACTATTGTTGGACAACATAGGGTTCGTATTGCCGCGTTTGGAAATAGTTCATCAATACCGTCTAAACTTTACAACCGCGTTTTAATTACTTTGAAGGGACAATATGCAGATGAAATTTTAACGATTGAGGCTGCGGAAGTTCCAGAAATTTGCATGGATAATTTACATATACCTAAAGAAAGCGTGGTAGAGTATCAAAACTTGCAGCTTGCTGACAATATCCCGTTTAATATAGATCGAGCGTTAATTGTTGATGGAATTAATATACTTATAGGAGCGGACTATTACTCGGCAGTAGTGACAGAAAAAAATATTCGCCTTAACGAAGGTTTAGTAGCAGTGGACACGAAATTAAATATAATGGACTTGTAAATCCTATGTAACATGTGGCGCCCTCTGTTTAGGCACGTGTTTACTAAGATTTTTACCTTTAGCACTGAGTAACAAATTGCGCAAATTTCGTGGTTCTAGTCTTTAGCATCTACTAATTATGTATCAATTATAATTTTTAATCATTTAAGGGGTACCCTATTCAAATTTAAAAATAAATTTTTTTAAAAAAATTAATGTGACTTAAAGCATGTATCAGTATTATATCACATCATCATCATTTTGTTTTCGACCTTACTTGAGGTCAGTTTGACGCAGCTCTAACTTCTTTTCTATTCTGTGCTATTCTAAAAAGTTTTACATACCCTTCCCAACCTAAATTTCTAATAATTTGACTAATATAGCTTGGTCTAGGTTTTCCTATCCTCTTCTGTCTTTTTCCTATTTACCTGACTCTACATAGATATTGGATGGTTGTTAAAGAACTCTAACACGTTTACATGATTCCCATTAAAGAAGTGAAATATTACCTGGTTATCCCTTCCAAAAACGGAATACTGTTAAATTATATGTAATAGTAAGGCTTAAGCAACGAATCGCTGCCAACATGCCAGACCGCTAACTAATTGCGAGTTATGTCATGGTGACATATAGCTAACAGATTTTTATTTATTTATTTATTTTTTGTTTTGTTTTCAAATTTACTTAAGATCGGTTTGACGCAGCTCTAAATTCTTTTCAATTCTGAACTAGTCTAAAAAGGTCTACATACCTTTGACAACCTAAATCTCTAATAATTTGACTAATATAGCTTTGTCTAGGTCTTCCTACTCTATTTTTATTTGGTAGTCTATAATCTAAGACTTTACTAAATAGTCCCTCATGTCTTAACTGGTACCCTGTCCTGACCTTTAATTGTTTCCACATACAGGGTTCCTCACCTATTCTTCTATAAACTTCCTCATTTGTTACTCTATCCGTCTAACTAATCTTTAACATTCTCCTATAGCACAAAGTTTCAAAAACTTGTATCGTTTTCTTATCTACCTCTTTAATTGTCCAAGTCTCACTACCGTATAATAGAACGCTCCATATGTACGACTTTAAGAAACTTTCCTACTATCTAAACTAATACTATTAGCTATTAGTAAGTGTTTCTTTTTTAAAAACATTTTTCTAGCTTGAGCTATTCTAGTTACTATATCCCTTCTGCTACGTCCGTTCTTTATAATTATACTACCTAAATGGTAAAATTTATCTACCTCCTCTAACTCGACCTATTTCCAATTTTGGTTTAGAACTAGGCTGTAACTCACTTGTCATTATCTTTGTCTTTCCTGAGTTAATTCTCATATTATAGTTACTCTGTAGTATCTTATCTAAAATATTTAAAAACTTTTCTAACTCTTTTCTAGACTCTGCTATAATGGCTATATCACCTGCAAAACGTAACATGTCTATTTTCTGTCCCTGTACATTTATTCCTATCTTTTTTCTCTCTCTAGCTAAGTTTAAAGCTTCCTCAATATAAACATTAAAAATCAAGGGAGATAGTATACAGCCCTGTCTAACACCATTTCTTATCTTAGCACCCTTTTCTATTTTATCAAATGTAAGTACTGCACTTTAGTTTTTATATAGACTGTAAATAATTTTTCTACTCCTATGAGAGATTCCTGTTTTTTGCAAAACCCTGAACATAACAATCTAATTAAATCTATCAAATGCATTTTCTAAATCTATAAACGCGAAAAGAGCCTTTTTATTTTTTTGTAACCTTTTTTCGATAACTACCCTAATCATTAGTATCGGTTCTCTAGTCCCTTCGTCTTTACGAAAACCATATTGGTCTTCGCATAAATAATTCTCAGTCAAAGCTTCTACTCTATTTTTAATTATTATTGTTAGTATTTTGGAAGCGTGGGAAGTTAAACTAACCGTTCTAAAATTCTCACACCTATCAGTTTCTGACTTTTTTGTGATTGGGATAATAATATTTTTTTCGAAATCTATTGGCACCTCACCTGTGTCATATATTACTCTTACTAATTCATATAATCTATCTAAAGTTTTTTGACTTGCATATTTTATTAATTCTGCGGATATGACGTCTATCCTAGGCGCTTTATTTAGTTTAAGATCCCTAACCGCTCTATCAAATTCCTCTCTTAATATTGAAAACCCTATTTCTACACTCTCTTCTTGCTCGTTCTCTAACTCTGCCATATTGTCTCCCTTATATAGATGTTCTAAGTATCTATTTCATCTATGTGCTACCTCAACTTTATTTATTAGAAGCTCATTATTCTCATTTTTAATACCATTATATTTTTTCCTATCCTCCCTGAAAAACTTTTTAGTTGCCCTGTAAGCCCTGTCTGTCTTACCTACTCTCAAATCATCTTGTATTTTCTTACAATTCTTCACCATCCATTTATTTCTAGCTTTCCTACACTCATGTACTTTCTTATTTCCAACTCTATTATATTTTTGCTTACTTTCACTATCCAATTCTCTGAAAAGTTTAAGCTTTCTTTTATTCTCTATTAAATCTAATATCTCTTTCGTTACCAAGGGTTTTCTAACTTCTACTTTTTTCTTATCTACATTCTGTGTTGCAGTATCATGTACAGCCCTTTTTATTTCTTTTCATCTATTTTCTACGTTCTCTCCTATAGCTATCTCTTTGATCTTTTTTATCTAATAGTTGTTTATATCCCTCTTTTGCCTCACTATCATTAAGTTTACCTAGATTCCATCCCTCTCTTTTAATCTTTCTCAATTTTTTAAATTTTATGTTACACCTTATTTTAACTAAGTTATGATCGCTATCTAGGTCAGTCTGTGGATAATTTCCACAGTTTTTAACTTAGTTTCTAAATCTTTGTTTAACTAAAATATAATCTATTTGTTATCTAGCCTTATTACCTGGCGCTTTCCAGGTATATCTTCTTCTAATATGTTGTTTGAATAGGGTGTTTACAGTTACTAATCTATATTCCTGGCAAAACTCTACAAATCTTTCTCCTCTATCACTTCGTCTACCATACCCAAGTTTTCCTACCATTTTTCACTCACTACTTTCTCATTCACGCCTTAAAATTGCTCATAACTATTAAATTTTCATCTTCCTTTACCTTTTTCATTATACTATTTATATTCTCGTATACCTTTTCTACTTCCTCATCCTTGTACTGAATTGTTGACATGTAAACCTCTACTAAAACAGTGTCTGTGGGTTTCGTACTTATTTTAACCATAATTATTCTATTACTAAATTGTTAGTAGTCTTTAACTTTACGTCCTCTTCTTTTACCTAACACTATTCTTACCCCTGCCTGCCATTAGTTGAAAAAGTTGTAATTATTCTATAATTTTCTTTCCAAAAGTCATTACTATCTAGCCATCTCACCTCACTAATACCTAAAATGTCCAGTTTCCCTTTCTCATTTCCACTAATAAATTCGTTAACTTATCTACTCTATGTCATAACCTTACATTTCAAGTCCCTATCAGTAAATTGAACCGTTGTTTTAAATTCTTACGATGACGAGCCCCAAGTACCTCCTCTCGGAGATCTGATTGAGAGTTTTTTTACCTCCGGACGGGAATTTTACTTGTGAGCTCTCCATCATACATAGTTCGTGTTTTAGGCCACGCATACCTGGGATTGTAATAGGTTCCCATATCTTTCCACAACGCAGTTTTTGAAAGTATTAGCAAAAAGCTGTATCTGTCACGGCCAACCCTCAACAACCTTGTAAATTATTGAGGATCGCCCGAGACCAACCGACTCTCTTCTAATATCTTTTAGCCAGCAAGGTTACTGCTCCTTGCTGCGTTTTTTAATCGCTTTTCACGATAAACAGGCTTACTATAGTACAATTTTTTGTCCCCTACTATAGGGATTATATCACATAAGAAATATAAATTGGTTGCTATCCACAGTAAATTTCGAAATAGAGTATAGCTGTTGTTATGATTAAACAATATAAATTTAAATCTCTACCTATCAAAATGGATTGTGTATTAACTCATCTACCTTATCTAGAAAAAGCAAGTGCCAGATGTATTTAATTATTGGCGTCCTTTGTTTACCTATCAAAATTTGCTTTATAATTGATTTATCTGATAAGCAGATTAATTGGATTATACAATATTTTGATAAACGGGTAACTACTTTCAATTTTTTAATATAACTTCACCTATATCTTCAAAAAACGACAAATAATAACACAATCTTTAAAAAAACATTTATGAGGATTAATAACAATATAATCTAACTTTTAACGAAATATTTTCTTAAAGGATTATTTTAATTGGAAAAGCTTTCATTTAATTAACTTTTGTTAGTGTGCTCTTATAAATCTGTTTAATGATGTATTTTTAAACAGGTGTTCGATATTGTTTTTTATAAAAAAAAATGTTTCTACTTTCATATTGAAAGAACAATGAATATCTATAATACCTGTATTAATTTTTATTTGTCTATCTTATGTTTAATTTTATCTTCTATATCCATTACCTATCATGAATTCTTACGTGTAAAGTCAGTTCATATTACCTGTAGACTTTTGAAATTAAAAATGAAAACATACCATGTCTTATCTGATGCAACAAAAAAGTTTTCTGCAAAAATAGCTTCAAAATTTATTTTACGTCAACTAACTCGTGTAGTTTCTAAATTAGTTTTTGAATGACAAGATACTAGTGCTCAAGGACAATGGTATAATAAACACCTAAAACCTTTCCTATTATTCCCATCACTCGGTTACTAGTTGTATCTTCCTTTCTACTTTTATCTGAATATATTTTTGTCTTCTTAGCGTTATCTAAACTGAATTTGTATTTTTGGCTTTATCTTATCGTGTATAAATATATCTTACTCTTAAACTCTAAATTATTTCAAATTTCTTGTTTCCAAGATACCTCATTCGTCTCTAAATTTCGTAATTATTGCGTCCCTATATCCAAAAATTTATTTATCATTACACCTAAATAGTTTAATTATTTTTAATTTTAATTTTGTTCTTTCCTATTATTCTTATTATTACCCAACGCACCGGATTTATTTGTCGCGGTTGACATGTTTCCGTTTGAACAACTCAACACATCCTTAAGACTTTTACTAGCTGATATCAGCTTGTGCTTTATTTTTTGGGCCTTATTCTGACTCGAGAAGTATGCTTCTGCAGTAAAAAGTTGATTTTTACAGTTGCGGCTACACAAAATTTCAATTTGATGTTTTTTCGCAAACATCTAATCGTCTTTTTACAATTTCCGATATCAACAGTTTTTCCAAATTATAGGGACATTTGTACAATATTTTTCTATTTATTCCTGACATGCTGGTAAGGAGGTATCATGTTTTGTGGTTTCTTCGTAATCCTTTATTGTTTCTGTAGATTAGAAATTTTGTGCTTTTATTATTGAATAACTGCTTATCGTTTAATTATTTTAGTATGATTGTGGTAGCTAGTTTTAAAATTACCGTAAGAGCACATTTAAATTGATTGTTTCTACATTTGTTTGATTTTCTTGTCGTAGTGGATGCACTCTGTAGAAAAATGATTAGTCTTGGTTTTATCTGGGAAATCGTTATTTTGAATCAACGCCATATTAATATAGGGCGCTTATTTTGTCGCTAACATTGCAGTTGGTCCTTCAGACCGATCTGTTTTAAGAAGGACATCCTCTACTTTATACTCTTTCTCTTGGATTCTTATCATAGAACTCTACTTTTCGTATCTTTCTATATCTGTTTCTGCCTTATTTTTCCTCTGGTGCACCTATCTTTGTCATGAAACAACTCACCGTCACATTTTGGCTGGTTGAGCAGTGCTTTACTATCCACGTTTTTCTATTGCTTTTACTGAGTGCGAGTCCTTATTTGTCTTCTCTGTTCTACCTGGTTGCTCTGAAGCTCCAAACAGTCCACCTTCCTTTTTTATTTTTCTATTTTGTTTTCTATTGTCTGCCTTTCATTTCTAAGTAGCAACATAATTTAGAAGGTTGTTACCTTACGGAATTGGGCCGTGCGTGTAAAGACTTCTTCATTGGTTTGTATTGCCGCCCCCTGAAATGCCTTTAAAACGCCGCATGTAAAGCTAGGTACAATAGTACTATACACACATACAACCTTAAATTTACTCGGGAGCTAAATTCCCGTATGAAATAATACGGCGCTAAGTTATAACCGTTTATACTTACCCGCGGTATTTTGCCCCTGATGCTTCTATAGCTTTCAGAGATTTCGTGGTGGCGTCCTGTTGTACCAGTGTGTGCCTGGCTGTAGCAGTCTGTGACGAAGTATCGATACGATATGCGATAAACGATAGAATAGGTGCGGAAAGTGGGAATCGTCTGTCGATAAATCGCAACATTACAACACTCAATAGAAGTCTGTAGTCAATACCTTTGTTTCGATACATTCTCTTTCCACGAAAATTTCTTTCCCCTCCAGGAGAAGTTAAAGTCCTCTGTCACACATTGATGGATGCAACGCCGTATAAGGCCTAAGAAATGCAATCGTAGCATTTCCTCAGACCACGAAAATAAGGCAATGACCAGACTTTCTGTGCGAACCGGAACTTTATGTGGTTTTTACGTACGTTTGTTTTATAACATTAATCTGCTAGGAATTTCCTACTGCGGTGTTTTTTGAAAGTCCCCTAAACCCAACTAATACAATAATGTTAAAGCTTTTAACACAAGCGTAATACACGCCTTCCTCCGGACTTTACGCTGTAGCAACTGACAGTGCAATTTGTTTTCGATTCGGCCTGTGGGAAATTCTTCTCTCAATCTACACGGTGGTGCAGGATCTGCAGTCACATTCTTACCGGATCTCTTATGCCGTTCTCATGAATGGGTACTGCTTCACGGTAGCTCTTCTTCTAAGAAGCATGAGAAAAAAACGCTTATTCAGGATCATCATCGTCATAAGTCTATTAGGAGCTACACCTGGGTCTGAGACCCTGCCTAGCTGTACATTTCTAGGTAAATAAGTACATTTCTATAATGAAAATGTAACAAAATAAAACAAAATCAAATTAGTTGTTTAGCTATGGTTTTGGAGTTGAGGCTTTGTGTTCTTGCCCTTATTGTCTGAGAAGCACATGGTGGTGTACTGTAGGTGTGAGAGTTGGAATTTTAAACGTGTCAGTTTGGAATGTGGGTGAGTTAGTGTTGTGTGTATTTTAGTGTCGAGGAAAGTGAAAGGGTTGTTTTGTCTGCAAGATTTTGTCGAGGAAGTGGTTTAAAACATGGGGATCATTTGAAACCAGGAATTCTATCTTCAGGATGGGAGCAAATGGATCAAGGGATACTACAAAAATGACTGAGAACATGCTTTCATGGTAAGTTCTGTTTAAACAATCTTAATACATTATGTAAATATAACAATCAACTAACTTCAGAATGTATTTGATTCTGAAGTAAGCTGTGTGTGATATTTTCAGGTATTTTACAATTAGTACAATTATAGAATTTGTATTGTTACTTTCAAAAATACCAGCAATCATATTTCAATGTGTCAAGTTTGACAATTCAATATCTTGATAGGAACGTTTCCATGGCTACACAAAAAATTTTAGTAAGAATTTGACAGCACCATTTATGTATAAATAAAATTAATCAGATTTTTTAAAATTAGTATTTTAATTTCTGTCGTTTTTTAACGATTTGCGGGAAAATAGTATGTATACCACGTAGGAAAAGCAACATTCCCGAACTTTGTATTGCTTGTTTTGGCTTATGCCTCGACAAGCAATCTTCACGTCGTTCGGGAATGTTGAGCTTTTCCTACTAGGTATACAGTATACTATTTATTCTTCATTAAATATGTTTTATTTTGTAATATTACACAAATTTTTACTATTTGTATGTTTAAGTATATCATTCCTGTTACGATACGATATATTAATAGTCTTACTTAAAATTGTTACATTTACTTATTAATGGTTTCTTACTTAAGTATGAATCAGCCTGCGTGCTGATGGGTTTGCATCCCCACTTTCTCTTTATGAGTATTGAAAAATACCAGTCGGTCTAGTGATGTCGTCGAAGGGTGAAGTAGATGTAACCGTTTCCAATATGTGCTATTAAAGAATTTATTTGTGTGTGAAGTCGAACATTATTTCGGTGTTTTCACTTTATAGGGCACCGTGTGTCCTCGAAAAGGCATTAGTAAGGGACATTGCGTCCGTTACTATAAAATCAATTAATACAGTCTTATTGCTCAACAATCTCGTGGTGTTAGCTTATATCTGGTCTTTATCACAGAGCAATCAAAGCATAACAATTTTTCAAAAGCACAAAGATCGTTCAAGTTGATTACTTCTTGCCGGATCGTAATCAAGCAACCACTCAAATAATTACTAAAAGAACATTAAATTCGCGCGCAAAAGTGGTATATGGGACTTGAAATACCTATACAACCTTCATAACTTTGTTTCGGGGAAGCAGAACGCAAGACCTCGGGCTATTCTCTCAACCCACGAGGACGCTGTCCTTTTCTCTCTACAACGAAACGAAAGCAGGGATATTGCAGTCGTTGCGGAAACCCAAGTCCTAATAAGCTGCAAAAACAGTGCTATTCACAACAACCCAGATAAAATTGTTCCTTTATAACCAGTTTCCATCCTATTTTAATTTTATCCATAAATTCATTCACTTATTATTTCATTATGTTTCACGAACAAGAACGTCTTGATGAACTATTAGTAGTTATACAGGAACAAATAAAACGTTATAAAAATAAACGAAGTTATTTAGAACGTTCATTTAGCATTTTAGAAGGATATTTAGAGGAAAATGTAAACGACGAATCCATTAACAAGGTTACGCGTCAACATCAAATATGCACGAAATCAATTAACGAACTCGGTGATCTATTGCAAGATATTTACGATTGCAATTTTAAAAATGAGTTTTCCGAAACGGATTCCAGATTTTCTAAAATTGAATCACAATTAACTTCATTTAAACGCGTAAATCCAAAAAATATTTCTACTTTGAATTGCTAAAAAATGAAAATACGGACAACCGTACTAGACTGCCTCTAATTAACTTGCCTACATTTTCAGGCAGTTATGTGAAGTATATTTCGTTTCGAAAAACATTTTGTGCACTAATTGATCGTGATAACAGTTTAAAACCCGTTGAAAAATTAGAATATTTAAAAAGTTGCCTAAAGGCGAAAGCCGCGGAAACTATAAAATGCTTAGAAATTGTTCCGGAAAATTACGAAATTGCCAAACAAATTTTGTGTGACAGGTACGAGAACGAAAGGGTTATTGTAACGAATCATATAGGTCGATCTTTGAATTGAACACTCTACATAAAGAATCCTATCAGGACATAAGTAACTTATTAGATACTACATCATAACATTTGCGTTCACTGTAGACAATGGGTAGACCCGTGAGTCATTGGGATGATATTTTGATGTAATTAACTACCGCCAAGCTCCCTCTATCAACACGCCATGAATGGGAAAACAAATTAACGACTTCAAAATTACCTTCGTTTAAAATGTTGTGTGAATTCTTATCTCAAAAGTGTCATGTATTAAACGCAATCAGTACTCTCGACACTCGCGAATCTCGGGAAACTAGCAATTCAGGTTTCAAAAAACACTCGTATAAAAATAATTACAAACCCGCTTCCTGCAATATGAATTTGAATAAATATGCTAATTGTAATTATTGTAATGGGAACGATCATTACACTAATCAATGTACTTCCTTCTTAAAGCTTTCAATAGAAGCGCGAATAACAAATGCTCGAAACAAACGCCTATGTCTTAATTGTTTAAGACCCGGCCACTCTGTGTCTAATTGCCAATCTACCCGCTGTAAAAAATGTTCTAAACCTCATAATACTGTTTTGCATCTCGAAAAAATTAAATTTATAGAAAATGATGTTGGTCAATCTTCATCTTCCCGTACAAATGTCGATACTAATCAGTCTAATACAAGCTCAAAATCTAAAGATAAATATTGTAATAAAGGATTTTTCAAAGAAATTCATTTGCTACATGCTATTCAAAGTCCGTGTAATGATGTGTTGTCTACTTGTGTACTAGAAATCAGAGATAATAAAGGTGCTTACCATAACGCAAGGGCGTTGTTAGACTCTGGTTCACAAATTCATATTATCACGACCGATCTAACAAAAAGGCTCTATTTACAAACAAAGGAGGTTAGTCTGCCCAACATAGGGATTAGCAATAATTCAAGAAGCGCGAAGTCAGTTACTACAACTAACATCAAATCAACGATTTCAACCTAGACTTAGAATTTTATGTTTTAAACAAAATTACTTCAAATCTGCCTCTAAAAACATTCGAACATTGTTTACTGAACCTTCCCCCCAATATGCAACTTGCAGATCCCCAATTCTACAAATCTCGTAATATTGACGTATTGATTGGTGCACAAGTATTTCATATTAACAAATAAACACGTTACAATTCAAAATTCAGTATTTGGTTGGCTTATTTCAGGAAACGTTCCGCATCAAATGTCTCGCGCATCAACAAATCCCGTAGTTTGCAATTTAAATACATTGCATAAGTTGGACAAAAATATTTCAAAATTTTGGGAAATCGAACACGTTTCGGAAATTCCACTAAAATCCCAAGAACAAATAGAATGTGAGCAGTATTTTGAAAATACAATCGAACGCGACGTGTCTGGAATATTTGTTGTATCTTTACCATTTAAATCTGATCCTGAGGGATTGGGGGACTCGTTAGAAATTGCGCAAAGACGGTTTTTAAGTCTTGAACGTAAATTACAAAAAAATCCCGACATAAGACAAAGCTATGAAGATTTTATGAGCGAATATGTAAAATTTGGCCACATGAAGCAAATCGCAACCGTTAATAATTGCGAAAGAAATGGTTACTTCTTACCGCATCACGCTGTCTTTAAAAAGGATAGCATTACTTCAAAAATTCGTGTTGTTTTCGATGCGTCTTGCAAAACCGCAAATGGGGTATCTCTTAACGACATTTTGATGATAGGGCCAGTACTGCAAAATGATCTTTTTAGTATTCTCCTTAGATTCCGTTTTTATAAATACATAATGTGTTCTGATATCACGAAAATGTATCGACAGATTTTGATCCATCCCAGAGATTCTCCGTATCAAAAAATATTGTATTGTTCTTCGTTCGACAATGAAATCAAGGTTTACGAATTAAAGACACTTACGTATGGTACGCGGCCGGCATTCTTTATCGCCACAAAATGTTTGCTAGAACTCGCTAGACCGTTTCAGTTATCCAACCCCAAGTTATACAACTCGATCAAAAATGATTTTTATATGGACGATCTTATCACAGGCGGTAATGATGAACGAGAATTATTGCGATTACGAGATGACATTATATCTGTATTAAATTCTGGTGATTTTCTGTTACGAAAATGGAGTTCTAATAATGTTAATCTTTTGGAAAATATTGATTCAGAGCAAGAGAATTTAATCATACATTGCAAGGACGATAAGAGTTCAAAAACCTTAGGTATTTATTGGTCCCCTAGGTGTGATGAAATTCGCTATAGTGTTCAAATAAAGTGTGGCGAATCTAAAATTACTAAACGTTTAATTCTCAATTACATACCTCGATTGTTCGACCCTTTGGGTCTTCTAGGGCCTATAGTCACATCCTCAAAATTAATTATGCAAGATATCTGGACATTAAAAATAGGTTGGGACGAGGCGGTTCCAAAGGACCTATGCTCTCGTTGGATTGATTGTTCTTCTCAGTTAGATGACATTTCCAATATCAAAATACCTAGAAAACTTGTTTTGTAAAAGTGCATCTCAGATTGAAATTCACGGTTTTGCGGATGCTAGCGAGCTTGCATATGGCGCTTGCATCTTTATAAGAGAAATTCACAACGATAATAAAATTGACTGCGCTATTATGTGCGCAAAATCACGCGTGGCACCCCTAAAAACAATTAGTTTACCTCGACTCGAATTGTGTGCTTCATTACTACTAGCTCAATTAGTAGACAAGATACTAGTATCGGACACAGTCGCTGGAAAACCTTTGTAGGGAATAGGACAACGGAAATTCAAAATCTGACTAATACAGATCAGTGGTTTCACGTTGACACTAATAACAACCCAGCTGACATAATCGCTAGAGACGCAAGTGCAGCAGATTTGACTAATAATTACTTGTGTTGGCATGGTCCAGACTTTTTACTGGATATAAATTTCGCACCCAAGGCGTTTGAGTCGAAGGGTATCAACGAAATTGAAGCTAAAGATTTACAAATCACAAGCTCGTCTGATTGCACAAAAAATTTATCAGAATTTTCGCAAGGTACTTTTTCAAGGTATTCGAACCTTCATAAACTAATTCGAGTTATCGCGATATGCAAACATTTTATTTATAACTGTAGAAACAAACGCAATAAAAATTTTACTGAACTTACTCTAGACGAATTAAATAAATCTGAAATCACTTTATTCAAAATTGATCAGGCGATGGCGTTCCCTAAAGAAATTGAATGTTTAAAAAATTCTCAAGAGATTAACAACATGTCAAAAATCTTATCTTTGAACCCCTTTTTGGACAAAAAAGAAGTTTTACGCGTGGGCGGTCGTTTACGTCACGCCAATTTACAATTCGATAATATGCATCCGGTGTTGTTATCAAAGGGTTTGCTTTGTGATTTGGTTATATCACGCGCTCACGTCGCTAGCCTGCATAGCGGCACACAAGGTACATTATCTTTAACTAGATTAAAATATTGGCCCGTTTCTGGAAAGAACGCTGTTAAAAAAATCATTAGGAAGGGTGTGCTATGTTTCAGACAATCCTTCAAAAACTTACCCGAAAATGTCGGCCCTTCCGACGTATCGCATAGAATCTAATTTTAGAGCATTTGTCACAGTTGGTACTGATTTTTTTGGACCGTTTTTTATTAGAAAGGGTTCGCGTACATCTAGAAAAATGATAAAATCATATGGTTGTGTTTTCATATGCATGCGAACTAAAGCGGTTCATTGTGAACTGGTCGAAAACTTAATTTCGGAAGTATTCATTGCGGCGCTCAAGAGATTTGTTGGTAGACGGGGCTTACCTGGTAAAATATTTTGCGATAATGGCACCAATTATTTAGGTGCAGCTAATGAGCTACGGAGTATTAGAAATTTTGTAAAAAACGAACTTAATCAAAATGCTATTAAACCGGAAGTCATCTCTCATTACATCAGACTTCATTTCAACGTGCCGAAGGGCCCTCATATGGAAGGATTATGGGAGGCGGTAGTAAAATCATTTAAAAGACTAATTGTCAAAACGGCTTCAAATGCAAACCTGACTTTCATTGAATTATACACGCTAATTATTGAAATAGAAGGTATCCTGAACTCCCGACCATTAATCCCTTTATTCCAAGATCCCAATGCTCTAAACTACCTTACCCCAGATCATTTTTTGATTGGAGACAACTTAAAGGGCATACCAGAGATTGATTTAAGCAACGAAAAAATAAACTTTCTAGATGGCAATCTATTCGACGCATGCAACAAGAATTTTGGTCAAATTGGAGTAAAGAATATTTACAAGAATTACTGAAGCGTCAAAAATGGAAAACTACTAGCAAATCATCTATAATATCAGGCCAACTAGTAATAATATCCGAAGAAAATATTCCTTCTAGAATGTGGAAGGTTAGGGGGCGCATTACAGAAGTTCATCCTGGCGCAGATGGTGTACTGCGAGTGGCTAGTGTTCGTACGTGCGGCGGAATATTTAAAAGGCCTGTAGTGAAATTGTGCGTATTGTCCGTAGAAACAGATTCTGTGTGAAATTTATCTTTTGTAAATCGATATAAACGTTTTTTTTCTTTTTTCACTTAAACTTAGATAATGGTTCATGCAGCTATTAACAAATGTTATAGACAATTTATTTGCATTATGTTATATTAATATTGTGTTTTTATTTGTGTTTGCAACCATTAGAAATTACTAATTTCAAGGGAGGCGGCTTATGTTACGATATGATATATTAATAGTCCTAATTAAAATTGTTATATTTACTTATTAATGGTTTCTTACTTAAGTATGAATCAGCCTGCGTGCTGTTGGGTTTGCACTCCCACTTTCTATTTATGAGTATTGAAAAATACCAGTCGGTCTAGTGATGTCGTCGAAGGGTGAAGTAGATGTAACCGTTTCCAATATGTGCTATTAAAGGGTTTATTTGTGTGTGAAGTTGAACATTATTTCAATATTTTCACTTTATAGGGCACCGTGTGTCCTCGAAAAGGCATTAGTAAAGAACATTGCGTCCGTTACTATAAAAACAAAATATACAGTCCTATTGCTCATCAATCTCGTGGTGTTCTGTTAGCTTACACCTGGTCCTTATCACAGAGCAATCGAAGTATAACGATCTTTCAAAAGCACAAAGCTCGTACAATTCCAATTCAATGAAGTGAAACGTTATTGCATATTTTGTTAAATCTATTATTAAAGTTTTTTTCATACACACTCACAAGTGAGAGACAACTGGGCGCATAATAATTAAGCACATTCATGGAATCAAATGCTATCCGCACTCCCGTCAAACTAGTAATGCCCAAACGAAGATCTTCTGTTTTACATCATCACTGTTTCAGAATTGCACAAAAATTCGATATTTGACATATGTGAAGTTAGACCCCTGATTAAATTTAAAACATTTTTCGACGTACAGTGGTGTGTAAACAAAAAGTTGATGTATTTCATAATGTGCAAACGAAAAGGTATCAATTGGGCTCATTGTAACAATTTTTTCACATTTTCAACAGTGGCTATCGTATAGCGAGGACTATGAAGCTGAATGTTAAATAACTTTTAAACTGGAAGTGTGCAAACGAAAATACTAGATTTGCATACATGTGCAAACGAAGATCTATCAATTTCGTCCGTTTAAAATGAATTTGTTGATAGTCGGGTGGTTGGTGTGAAGTTGGCCTCCCACAATGGTTTCTTTAATAACTTGTAAACGAAAGTGTGTAAACAAAAATAATGGATGTGCATACATGTGCAAACGATGGTGTATTAATTCTGCAAGTTTAAAATAAATTTTCTCAAAGTCAGGGGGCCGGTGTGAAGTTGCCCCCCCCCCCAAATTGTTTCCGGAATATTTTTTAAACGAAAAGTGTGCAAACCGGATATGCATACATGTGCAAACAATGTGCAAACGAATGAGCTATAGAAAGTTATTTTTTCAAAAGTTGGGGGCCTAATTTCACGCGTGTTGTTTAGCCACACATCAAAGTTCCAGGATATCGGTAGTACACAGACACGCCCGTGTTTGCTCCTCATTTTGTAAATGTACTCAAGCTCTAATAAAATAAATAATTATATACAGCCCTGCGTACATTTGTTAGTTAATTTATTATCAACCTTTGACATATTAAACATTAACTTTTCCACTCTCATTTTTACTTAATTAATGTTATTCAGTTTATTAATAAATAAACTCAAGTACCTATAGACAAGTTTTATTTCTTCTCATTATCATGTAGTGCGATGTGCTTGTACACTAAATTTAAAAAACTTTGTACGTAGAAATACTTAACTAACTTACTACATTTTGTTGCAGTCGTACGTAGTATACCAAAAACTTGAGTTGCTAACTTTTAACATGGCAAAATTCATTATTATAATGTATCGATGTCATTTTGCTTAGTTAAACAAATGGCGTTGCTATGTTGTAATGAAGTAATTTGTAAATAATAGCACTACGAGGGGCACTATTTATGTATTGAGAACTGGCGACTTTAGTATTGCCAGGTGAAATTTGAAATTACCATCGTAAAGTTTGAAATTTTTGAGGTTATATGTACTTAGAATGTTTTAACGTGCGAGTACTATTTGTGTTTTTGCAGTGTTTAAAATTTCATCTCAGCCAAAATATGGAGTTAGCTCGCGAATATTTTCGAGCTATGATTTATTATGACTTTCGAAGTGGTCTAACTCAAGAACAATGCATCAACCAACTGAATTCAACTTTTAGCGATGAAGTGCCATCCACAGCCACTGTATATCACTGGTACACTGAATTCAAACGTGAACGTAGTTTGCTCACGTACGAAGTTAAAGAAGGTCGTCCAAAATCGGTCGTTGTACCGGAAAATATCAATGCTGTGCGAAAACTAATTGAAGAAGATCGTCATGTGACATATCAAGAAATCGAGAGATATTTAAGCATCAGTATGGCCAGCATACATAAGATTTTGCACGAACATTTGTGTGTTCAGAAGCTGTGTGGGTGTTGGATTCCACATTTGTTGACAGATGCTCAAAAAAGTGCTCGTGTCGATTGGTGCCGTAAAATGATTTCAAAATACAACTGCGGTACACCCAAAGCGGTATGCTACATCTTCACAGGTGACGAGTCGTGGATTTGTGCGTATGAACCGGAAAGAAAAGGCCAGTCGGCAGTTTGGATGTTTCAATCTGAAGCAAAGCCAACAAAAGTTGTTCATTCTCGAAGCGTTAAGAAGCAAATGGTGGCGTTTTTCTTCACTAAAACCGGTCCTGGGGTAACTATAGCTACCGAAAATCAAAAGACCGTTAATTCAGCATGGTATACGACCATTTGTTTGCCAGAAGTTTTCGGTAAATTGAGAGAAACCTACCCAAAACACGAATCATTTTGCATCATAAAAATGAAAGCTCACACAGATCATATGCAACAAACGAGTATTTGAATACACAAAAGATCGTATGGATAGGTGATCCGCCTTACAGCCCCGACTTGGCACCCAATGACTTCTTCTTATTTCCAGTAATTAAAGATAAACTGCGTGGACAACAATTTTCATCGCCCGAAGAAGCGGTTGAGGTCTTCAAAACGCATGTTTTTGAGCTACCATCTTCTGGCTGGACAAAGTGCTTTGAAGGGTGGTTCAATCGCATGCAAAAGTGTATAGATCTTAAGGACGATTATTTTGAAAAGCAATAAAAGTATTTTTCATCAAATTTATTTGTTTATTCTTTTATTCTCAATACATAAATAGTGTTCCTCGTAACACTACTGTGAAATAAATATAGCAACTGACGTACCATCCAAATAATTGCAGTAACTTGAAAATTGATAGATTGTGAAACAGCGCAAAAAAATAGCAAACTATAATTATGTTTCCTTGTTCTTGACATTTGTTAAACATATGGCTGGAATGCATTTATAAATTTTAGTCTCCTGTAAAGTTGGGTGAAAATGAGTTACTAAATTTTAATATAGTAGAGCAGCCTTTATTCACTACGTATATAAATTTTCATAACAAATACTTACCGAATCCATATACATGTCAAACGCATTTTAGTTTCTTTTGTTTTTTTTCCAATGGCTGATAACCCAAACATGGTATCAGAGTAGTACCACATGCTGGTAATGCGTAACGTTGACGCAACTAACAATCTATGAAATATAATTTTTAGAAAATAAGTGTCATAAGATAGTACTTACGTTTTGATCAAATTATATATAGTATGCGTATCAATCGAAGCACCTTCAGAACAGTCCATCAAAGAATCTATAACGAATTAATTTTTTTATTAGAAAGGTTTTTGAGTAACTATTTGTATATAATTGTATATATAATTGTTTCAAGTGTTTAATTACCCATGATATTGTTCATTGCAAATCTTGATAGCGGTTCTTCCATATCGAACATTCCTTTTCCTACCTTTATCTCTAAACTGCTAACTAGCCTTTTTGAGTGATAGCAGAACGTATCAAAGAAGTCATCCAAAAACTTTTTGTTAAAGCTTGGAGCTAGCAGTTTACGATGGCGTTTCCAAATATCAACTAATGGATAAAATTACCTAAAAATTTTGCACTAAGAGGAAACTAATACCTGGTGCTGTTGCCAAACCGCGACCAGTAATTTTCTCTAGTATTTTATACACATGCCGTTGCTTTTCCAAAGCGTGTGGACTATTTAGTATAATTTTCAAATCTTCAGGATCAAATACGTGAACTACTAAATGTGGTCCAAGCCAAAGCCTTTGAGGTGATTTATAATATAAAGTAGTTTTTTGAACAGCTTCAATAACGTCTGAAAGTTGAAATTACCCTATATCTTTAACAGGAAATGCACTTACCTGTATTTGGCATCAAACACTTCAGGATATCTCCTAGAATAGGTAGCGAAGGTGGTCCATTAAACTTAGCTGCTAATTTGTAAAGTCTTTGTCGCTTTACAAGGAATTGGATGTAGCTTATCAAAGCAACTAGAATGATTGCGAAAAGTGCCTTATTTGTTGTAAGTAAATCTTCCATTGCTATAATATTCAAAAGCATTTTAGTAACGCTTTCATTAACATTTAAGTTACAGCTGATAAAGTAACTGACATTATACAAAAAAGTTATCACACCAACCATATTATCCCAATACGGATACTAAACAATATTTAATGCTCAACTGGCATCCTCTACTATTTACTCAGTTTTTGAAAATTGTTACGTGCCAATCAAATTGGCCCTTAAACATTGTTTTTAGGTTAATTTTGATGTGCGGAGGTTTCGCGCCACAATTTCAAAAGACTCGGGGCGTGTATTTTCGCTACGTCACAGTGCGTCTGCGCCAGATCGCGCGACGCGAGAGGGTTGGACAAATAACTTCGCGCCGACGTGTAAAAGACAAAAAAGTGGGGACAAGTTTCCGTTAGACGCTTGAACGTGGCTTTTTCGCCCGAACCTTCGAGTGGAGTGGACCCTTGAGGTATCGTATCGTGCTTATCTTTACCTATGTAGATATCCTGCCTAATTATCTTTGTTGTCGCCCTTACCATGTTTCCTAATCTGATCCCTGCAGGGGTAGGTAATTTGCAGCCTTGGCGAACCGTACTCCACGACCCTAGACGAACCGGATGTCCATGTTCCGCCAACAGCACCTGAGCAGTCCCATCTTTAATTACTCCGGGATGGAGCCCTGATGGACCTTGATAGAGGCCAACTTTAGCTCAACCCCGCAGAACGTTTGGATTTCCGATGTAAGTAGTACAGTGTTTAATTTGTTCACTGATATGAACTTTTGTTTTAAATGTTTATATTTCCGATTATTGCGTCTTAAATTTGGGCATTGGTGACGTCGTTGATAGATGGGCGCGCCGAATCTGTAAAAAGGGTTAGCGCTACCAACCGTCGGTAACGTCGGTCGCTTTATCCATCGCGCTTGCGCGATGTATTTATGAACTTTTTAACTGTATTTATCGACGTTCTTTAACGGTATTTATCGACTTTTTTAAATCGTAAGAAAATAATTGATGTAACATGCTACGTGCCGAAAATTCGTCACTAGACATTCTCAATTAAGTTTTAATATGTAAGAATTTCACGCCATAAGTTTAAAAAGACTTGTGCGCGTATTTCCGTCACTTGAGATAGCGCGTTGCGCGAGATTCGCGCCGTCGCGGCGGGTGAAGAAGGAAGTGGGGGATTTCCGGGAGACGCGTTGAAACTAGCCTCCGAAACGTGAAGAAGAGTAGTTGTGGGGTATCTTACCGGGTTTTTATTTCTAAAATGTAAGTTTCCTGTGATCCCAATTATCGTGCCTCTACCTGTCTTCCCTACCTTATTTGTCTACATATAGGAAGAATAAATACATCCGAATTTGGATTCAACCTGGCTTAAGAATTCCCACGCCCGAAAGCTCAGCGAAGTAGCGACTCCCGAATGATCAGCGAAGCAGCGACGCCCGAAAGACTGGCGAGGCCGCAACCATCATGGAGTAATCCTGAAGGAAGCCCTACATGTTCACGTGAGTGCCCCATGGGGGTTTTCCTTAAAAATTTGTGTAATTATGTTGCAATAAATTGCATATTGTGTGACGTCATCTATAATTTGCGCATTGTTTTTAAATTATTTAATATCGCTACCAACTGACGTAGTGTCTCGCGTATCTTGTTTACGGGGTTGTAATAAATTTACCCTAATATGTATTCTTTTTAAAACTGTATAGGTCGATAATGCCCTAGCGAAATTAAAAAGAAGTCTCTACTACACTTTAAGCACTATTTACTATGTTTTTTCTACTTAAGGTTTTTTTTTGAAGCAAATTTTATTGAATTTACAAATCATAAGAACGAAGCCCTATTTATTTATAAAATTATAAATAAAATGATTAGCTTAAAATACTTCTTGACAAATTTCAATAATAATCTTCTTATTACTGGACTTTGGTCATCAATTTACATGTACATTATTTCAATGTGGAATATTTTACTTTGGGTTTTCAGATTTGTTTGTTTCTGGTTCTTCATAATCGTTTGATATGAGAAATTGCAGGTCTTTGATTAGGAGATCTCTCAATTTTAGTAATAATACCGATTGTGGTGAGCTGTCCGGATCTGGGCATATTTGTTTACCGTAGAAGAGTATGTAAGGTGTTGCAGGTTGTCTTTTCTCGTTTAGGTCTTCAAGAGAACCTTGTGTGATAACGATCTCGGTGAATTTGTACTACCTATCAACATCGCGTGCATATGTGTAGTAATGTCCGGAATCTAAATTTTGTCCGACGTGTATCACTGCGGTGTATAATTCGTAGTTCAGGCCGGTCAGTTTTATAAATGGCTCTGATTGTATGTGTTTGAGTAGTTTAGTTCTTTTGTGTGAGGTTGTATCATTTCTGAAGTTTTTGAGGATTAATATCAGTCTGCTAGGTGGTTTCGTAACTTTAGTAACTCTTTCTGCATTTGTTAGAGCTTGGCAAGTAATTCAATCGTATTTATTTTCAGCATTTAGATTTTCTGGTTGGAAATAGTAGCCCAGTAATTTTTGTATCGACTGATTACTTGTGTTATTTTGGAAAGATAGTTGTAATTCATGGAGGTTACCTGTTTTTGCGTTCTGGGTGTTGCAGTTGTTCATTTAGTTATTGTTACGTATTTGCCGATGAAGGACCGTTGAACGGTTGTCGATGTTGTTGTTGAAGACCAGGTAATGGTGTCATCAATAACGTATCGGGAGTATCTGCTATCGTAACAGTAGTTACATTTAGGATGCATGGGTTCTGAGATTAAGTGCCTGCTGTGTGACTGAGTGTTTTTGATATGTGAATGTATGAGCATGGGTGCGAGTGCGCATACGCGTGCGTGTGTGTATGTTTATTTATACATTGTAAAAATACTTATTTTTATTTTTATTTTATTTTTTTTTTTATTTAGTTATTTTTCTGTCAATTTTGAAGTAATCTCTAGTTAGGTGTAAGAGTGGACCTCATAGTCCAAATCTCGCTAAAGGTACTTGTGGAGTTAATAGTTATTTGTATAAATGCCACTTAAATAATAAAGATATATAATACAATACAATACAATACAATTTTTTCCCAAAACTGAAATCAGAATTAGATAAATAAGAGCAACGGTTTGACTATTAAACGGTCAGTGAATCTCTAACTGAGGGAATTAAATATAGTTAAACATTTTAATTATGTTATTAACAATGATGAATTGATTAAATAGAACATTCGCGTTTGCCATAGTCGAATGCATATCTTTAATTGATGAATTTATGTAATTATAGTGTAAGAGAGTGAAACTGAGGTAAAACAATAACAAAAATTGCTCATTATGTTACATTAAAATTGTTTCCTCTTTTAACAATAAGGGTAGCATGGAATTTCACAATATACTTTTCTTTACCGCAAATAAACGTTACTTAAAGAAACGCGTAAGAGGTGTCATTTTAAAGGTGCACATTATATTAAGAATTTGCCGCTAGGCTTGTGGGTGGGCAAACCTGGTATAAAGTTTGTCATACTTCGCACCGTGAGAACATAAGATTCTTTATTGCTCGAGTTGACTTGGGATGACTCAAACTTTCCCTTACCTTGATATATCAGTATGATGAAATATGAAAGACTTCTGAATTAGGGAATGACGAACCTCACTCGATACTATTCTAGATTTGCCAGAGGCTGTAAGTACAACACGAGTTACACACACGCATATATATATATATATAATGCTATAATTATAGGGTAATTTAGGGGTAGGTTAAGTCACAGAGGTCGTAGAATAAATAAAAGAAACTTCCAGTTAACAAAAGCACATAATTACAGGTACTATAAGAGTAAATAGGTCACTATACATATTGTTAGTTGAGAGCACACTGTATATAAAGGTACATGTGATTAAACGCATAAGAAATAAAAATATCCAAGAGTAGTTACAAGTTAAGATAAGATTTAAAAACGTAACAAAATGCATCAAATTTCCCGAAGTACATAAAAGATAAACGCAAAAGGTATCGCCCCAACACGTGAACAAACGAATAGAAAATAAGAGGTACGGCCTGTGAATACGATAACAATTGAGCGACGAGTTTAGTAACTGGGCTACGACGACACTCAGAAGTGCTAAATTATTTACGTAACCAGTCATACGAAAGTAAATGAAAATTATTTTGAAAAGTGTAAAAACTGTGCAAGTGTGAGCCGATCTATTATAGACGTAAGTAAAAACAACTTAGTAAAAATGCAATTTCTAACATAAATAAAACAGGGTTCTGGTGAATTCTCTGGTGAATTCTCTGGTTAATCACCTCCTGTTAAATTACTTTGGTAATTACTTACATGGTAAAAGTTCTATTACTGTTTTGTTATTTACGGAGATGGAAAGCCTTTTATTTACTGATATACAAATTGAATCTTAAATTGGATTAACTTATGGGATTTTGAATAACGGTTTGGATAGTATTCCGGTTTGATGTCGACTTCCAAATTCGACTCTAAATATTCAGACTGAGCACGAAAACTCTTGGGGATGCAGAGAAATTATAGGACCATTCCATGTTAGCCATATTGATATAATTTATTACTGAAAACTGTTTTAATTCAATATTTTTGCTACTTGTAAGAGTCAACAAAACATTAGTTTTATTGATCAATTCATGAAAGGTAATAGGCATCTTGAAACGTTTTAAAAGGTCTTTAAATATAAACAAAAGGCTCGTTTTGCTGGCTTTAGTTTTTTAAATCTGGTATATGTAAATATTCTGAAAAGGGGAAGATTTTAAAAAGGTTGTAAATATTTAATCATTATATTGTGTATTGTAGAATTGCTTTATTTAATTGAATCAGCTAGTTGAGGCAAAGAAAATCCATAACTTAACACTTCACATCATAGATGCTTGATTAATATAAAGTGAACATTATAATACACGGAATCGTGGGGCTGAAGAAATATCACAGCATTTTATGGTATGCCCAATCGTGGGGCCTAATATAAGGGGATAACAGAGCATTTTATGATAGACCCAATTGTGGGGCGGAAAGTAACACAGCATTTTATGTACGCCCAAATCGTGGGGCTAAATATTAATATAATATAAAAGGGGATAATAAGAAATATCACAGCATTTTATGGCGACCCAAAGCGTAGGGGCAAGAACACCACTAAAAGAAAATTAAAAAGAAAATATAAGAATTAAAAATCGTAGGAGCGAGAAATTTTAAAATTAAAATTTGTAGAAAAACGAATAAAAATTTAATATAAAAAGGGTTAGGAATTTAAAAATCTGAAGGAATTTGAAATATTAATAATAATAAAAATTAAAAAATGGATAAACGAATAAAGGAGACCAGATAAGCATTAAGGAGCAAAGGGGTGGAAATAGGGTCACAGTAAGTGAAAGAAAGGGTAAAGATATTGTTAATAAAGAATGCAGAACTAATAGGATCATAATCCAGAATAGCAACGGGGTATGTGCATAAATTAAAAATCGTAAATATGGAGCCGTTTAACACAAAGCTGTATCCTACTCCAGCAGCGTATAGGGATAGAGTAAAGGTGGAGATAGATCAGATGCTAAGTGAGGGTATCATTGAGAAGGCCAACACACGTTTTGTTAATCCATTAGTTGTTGTCAAAAAGAATGATGACAGCATCAGATTATGTTTGGATGCTAGGAAAATAAATAAAAGGACCAAACCTCAATACAACAGTCCACCAACTATGGATGTAATTTTAGCAACAATAGGTAATAAGAAAATATTTTCAGAAATTGATTTAAAAAATTCATTTTGGCTTATTCCATTGGAACGTTAATCCAGAAAATAAACGCATTTTTCGATAGAAGGGAAAATTTATCAATTTAAAGTGGTTCCTTTCGGTTGGTCTTCAAGTACGGCTGCATTAGTGTAAGCTATGCAGGGTATATTAGGACCATATGAAGAATTCTGCATACATTATGTAGATGATGTTTTAATTTTCACTGATGACATGGAACAACATTTCGTACACCTTGAACGGATCCTGTTAGAGTTAAACTTAGCAGGACTGAAGTTAAACATGAAAAAGTGTGAATTCTTCCAGGAGAAGATAAAATTTTTGGGATATCAAATTAGTAATGAGAGCATATTTATGGACAAAAATAGATTATCAGAGATCCTAGAATATCCTAGACCAAGAAACATACGCACTCTAAGAGCTTTTCTGGAAGTAATGAACTTTTATAAAAAGTTTATCCCGTCATTTTCACGGATGGCTATTTCATTATTTGCTTTGTTGAAGAAAGGGGTTAAATGGTCGTGGAGCGAGGCTCATGAAGAGACATATCGAAGCCTAATAAATCAATTTCATGAGCAGGTTATTTTGAGACACCCAGACTTCTCAAAGATATTTCTGGTACGCACGGATGCGTCAGATAATACCTTAGCCGCAGAATTATTTCAAATTCAGGATGGTATAGAGATACCCATCTCGTTCATCTCCAGAACTCTCAAAAAGCATGAACTAAGCTATACAATTAGTGAGAAGGAACTGGCAGCAGTGGTCTTCGCGATCACAAGATTAAAATTCTACCTGATGGAAAGACATTTTGTAACTGAAACAGACCATTCCGCTTTGTGTTCACTTTTTAACACAAGATTTACAAACAATAGAATATACCGATGGCCTCTCCTATTGTAGGACTTTGATTTTGAGATCAGGTACATAAAATGCAAAAATAATATAGTAGTAGATGCTCTTAGCAGAAACAAAGTGAGCAATAAATTAAAATCAAATGACATATTTGTAGTAATGCATAATTTGGTGAGAGATGATTCAATATTCTCACATGGGAGAATTTTGGCAATGCAAGAAAATGATGAATCGATACGAGATATAAAAGATAGGTTAAAGATAAACCCAAATTATAAGCAATTTGAAAGTATTAATGGTTTTCTTATAAAACACATGAATGGTGAAGACCTGTATGTACTTAACAAAGAATTGGCAGTATCAATCATAAAAGAGTTACATATCACATATGAACATTTGGTGATTAGAAAACTGTGGTTGCTGTTTCGAGAAAATTTCTATGCTCAGAAAAACCTGGGACTCATCAAAGAAACAGTGAGCACATGTCATCTCTGCACGCTAGGTAAATACAAGAATCGTATCAATCAGAAAATCATTCAAAGCATTCAGGTGGACAATCCCTTAGACCTAATTGTAATACTTAAGTAATTTGGTAAGCAGTAGTAAGAAAACTAAACATGTCCTAGTGGTAGTGGACGTATTCTCAAAGTACACAAGGTTGTTTCCTACTAGGGATTGCAACGCAATAGAGACAATCAGAAAACTACAGCAATTCATCACAGAAGAAGAAAAATTCAAAAGGATACTGGCGGACAATGCAACATACTTTAACAATGCTAGGTTTGTGTTGCACTGGGAAAACCAACAAATAGGAGTTGTTTTCTGTAGCATCCGTCATCCTCAGGGCAACCCTGCAGGAGAAATATGAAGAGATCATGATACATTTATAAAAAATGGAAAAAGTATATGTAAATGGAAAAAGTTTAGATAAATAGGGAGTGAAACATTAGTAGAGTACAATAGGTAGTGTAAATTTAGGAAAAATGGGAAAAGTATAAATAGATAGGAATTAGGGAGATAAAATGTTTAGTATAGAGCCTTGTGTAAGTAATGATCATAAGTTAAGATAGGTGTAAATAGAATTTAGGATAGCAATTTAGAGATAGGATTAATTAGATTTTGCGAATAAAAATAAAAATATAAGAATTTTCATCAATGAGGACCAAAAATGGCATTGATTAAAAATTTTCTATTTTAATTTGGGGGAATAATGCTATGATAATAGGGTAGTTTAGGGGTAGGTTAAGTCATAGGGGTCATAGAATAAATATAAACAACTTCAACTTTAAGAAAAGCAAATAATTTCGAAATTATAAGAGTAAATCGGTCACTCTATATAATGTTAGTTAAGAGAACACTGTATATAAAATATACGGAATTAAATGCATGAGAACATAAATATGTCTAAATGTAGTTTACAAGTAAAGATAAGATTTTAAAACGCAATAAATGGCATCAAAATTAAGTTTTCGGGAAGCATAGATAAATTAGCATTGCAAATATTTAACAATTGCGTCGAAAATATCAACGTAAACGCATCCTAAAATAACTCATTATTAGAAAATTGTTACGTGACTAAAGTAGAACACATTTGTTTAAAAAACCAATATTCTGTAGAAACAAATAAACACCAGGCGGTTCAATTATACGATAAATTAACAAATATCCAAATACGTGAGTTGATGAAGGCCAAAAGTTGGAAATCCTCAAACAATACTACAATATGCTGGATGCGGACATGACGAAGAGAGCATTCATCGAAGATTTAAATTAAGTAATTTCTAAAGATTCCGAGTTTTGCTATATAAGGCAAAAGTATCTGCCTAAATTGTAAACACGACAATGAAAACAATTGTAGGAAGGACTTATATATACGATAGTAACGGAACTACATGTTAGTCTGTATTCAACTGAGCAACGACTATCTTCGAAGGTGTTAAAAACTCACCTAACTAGTGAAGAAATAAATCAAAACAAATCAGATTTAAAAGTGAGAGATTTCGTGCAACGAAATATAATCCGATGTATAAATAGACGTAAGTTAAACAACTTAATTAAATTGATCTTTAATATTAACGAAACAGGGCTTTAATTGAGACGACTTTAATTTGGGACCTAAATTTGAGACGGTTTTAATGTGGGACTTCTAACTTTGGACATATTTTAATTTTGGAGTTAGTTTAAAAATGAACATATTCTAATTTGGACATTTTCCAATTTGGTACGATTTTAATTAGAAGCGATTTATGGGAGGCGATTCTTCTATGGGGCCGGCATATCAATAAGCAAAGCGGACACAAAAAGGGGATGCAGATCATAGACTAGGATGGAACTCCAGAACCCATTCCAGGTTAGCAGTTTTAATACACTTTATTATTGAAAAACTGTTTTTGATTTAATATTTGCCACACATTGTATATCTGTAAGAGTCATCAAAAAGGTCACTTAAAAATTTATGACAATGGAATCTTGGAACGTTCGAAGGTCCCTGAATATAATTGAAAGATATTTTTGCTGACTGTCAGGAAAGCATAAATCTGGTATATGTAATTTTGTACAAAAAGGAAAATTTTGAGTGTTGTAAATATTATCGATTATTGTATTGTGTGTTCTACAATTGTCCTATTTAATTCAATAAAATTTATTCAGTAAGCTAGTCGGGGTAAAAACCTTAAAATGAATATTTCATATAATAAAGGGAATAGCAGAGCAACAAAATAGGGCATATCATAGCAATTTTATGAAATGTCTAATCGTAGGGCGAATAGCACAGCAATTTTATGACACCCACCGTAGGGGCTCGATAATCCTAAAATATGGAATTTCATAGCAATTTTATGATGCCCAATCGTGGAGCGAATAGCACAGCTATATATATATATATATATATATATATATATATATATATATATATATATTCAAATAAAACTATTAAGTCTCAATAAATAGATAATTGTTAAATTGTATAATTGAAGGACATATAATAAAAGATCAAGGATTTTTTGTGTTCCAGACGTAATATGATACTGCAGGTGCAGGTCACAGTAGGTTATAAGACAGCAGTTGTTAGAACTAAGATTATTATAATGTAATACTTTGTATTGTATCAAGAAATAGCAGACACCAAATCTGCATTTATTACAAAGTGATGTAAGAGCAGGGATAGCATAGATACCCTCAGTAGCCCAAGATGGCCAGTCAGTCTGAGGACTTCATAACTTTAGCATTGTTAGAGGGTCAAAGCTACTCATTTGTAAATATTAGTTATTGATTTTAATCATTAATTATTGAATATTACTTTGATTATTTTGAAACTACTTCGCTAATGAATATAACGTAACCATTTGTTGAAATCATGTGTAATTTCTGTATAAATTAAAATACGCTTGATAGGAGTGATCTGGAAATAGTCATTTTTAAAAAACGAAGTTCCAAGCGGCCCAAAACCTATCTTGCAACTTGTTGAAATGCGACTCACCAGAAGTTAAGTACGAATTCGACGGGCTCGAGGTTTGCCAAGCCATAAGCCAAGACAACCCGGCTTAAAGCTTTCTCAGATACGTACTTCTAAAATGGCCTAATGCAAACTTTAAAATAATTCTATGACTATAACGAATCAATCATAATTAATTTCAACCCGCGAATTAGATTATGTTAAAATTTAGTCTCTTTGCGCTACAAAACTTCCAGCTGGAATTACTTTTTAGAGCAATTCCGTATGAACAATCGTAGAAATGAACATAAAAATTGTAGATGCAATTAAAATTAAAAACTTTAAAATCAATGGACATTTTTACATACCTTATTATTCTCTACACCTATGTACCTTTTTCAGTTCAAATAAAGATCTAATATTTTTATGGGCGAATAATAAAAAAATGTTGTATTTATATAGCACGGCCGTAACCTATAACTGTCCTATCAAATATTTGTTCTACTAACCTAATTATAAATAAAAACAAATAGTATTTATTTGTCTAATAGAAAAGTATGTAGTTAACATAAGACAATATTAATAAATCACCAATCTTTATAGTTTAAGATAAGCGGCTTTCAATGACACGTCGTCGTTATTAGTATTTTATTCATTTTTGAAATTATATTTGAAATTCATAAGAGCTTTAGACACTTTGTATAATAATAAAAATCTAAAAGACAACATATCTGAAAATACCTATATAGGCTTTAATCAGAGGATTTTATTTATTTATTTCGTCTATTTACTTGTTTAAAATACATAAGGTATACAAACAGAAATGAACTTAGCGAAGTTTAGGCTAATGAGTCCACTCTTACACTTAACTAAGTTCAGTCTTTTACATAAAACTAAGTAAGAAATTCTGTAAAGCTACAAAACACACACACACACCCACACTTTCACTCACTCATACACACTGAGCTCCTACTTTCCTTGCACTCCAAAGCGTATTAACAGCGTGCTAGCAGACACCCCCGATATGCTCTCTGGAACTTAACAATTTTATTATACTTATAGGTATAGAGTTTCAAAGGTTTGAACTAGAAGTAGAAAGGAGGAATGATACATTTCAGTACTATGGAACGGAATAGCCAAACGGTTTTTATTCCTGAGGTACTGTCCCTTAAATAAGGGTGCTAATCTGGAGGCCAAGTAAGAAGGACCAATTCCATGAACTACTTTATACATCATTAACGCTTGATGTAATCGTCGTCGCTTCCCTAACTTTAGCCACAGTAACCGTTTATAGTACCGCGAGATATGCTCACGACACTTAATGCCAATTATGACACTAATACAGCTGTTTTGAGCCTTCTGCAATCGGTATTAGGTAGATGGTGATATAGAACGTTTCCATATTCAAACAACGGCAAATTTAATAACTGGACTACTTGGACCTTGACACGAAAAGGAAGAAATCGCTTTAGTCTGTTCAAATTCTGAAGAGAAGTAAACACACTGGACATATATGCACCGTAGTATCCAGCGATTTTAAGTTTGAATCAAAACCACGCCAAAATTGTTTACTGTAGTGCCAATTATTATTTTAGTGTCATTTAAAGGTATCTGTGGTAAAACAGTAAGGGCGTCGTCGTTGATCAATGTAGTAAGCGTAAGACTACGGATTCCATGGTCCTGGGTTCCAATCCCGACACGGCCAACTGCTTGAAAAATGGCAGACGAACATTTTTTACAAAAATCACGCCCTCGTTCAAATGAGAGGTTAAATGGAGGTCACGTGTGTGTGTGTGTGTGTGTGTGTGTTGTCACGCACGTTAAAGATCCCTACCTTGCCTGGAACGGCAAGGATTCGGCAAAATTCTAAATTTTCAGGCAACACAAAACTTGCTTCCTGGCCAATGTAGTACCTTCGGGTGGAACATTGGAAAATCATATGTAAGGTAAAACAGTATGAAGGCAACTCCGTGGCGTAGTTGGTATGCGTGCGACTACTACGCCCAAGGTCCCGGGTTCAAATTCCGACACAGTCAGCTTGAAAAATGTTAGGCGAGCATTTTTCCTAAAAATGGAGGTCCAGTGTGCGAGTGTTGTCACGCACGTTAAAGATCCCTACCTTGCTTGGAAGAGCAATAATGGGCAAAATTCAAAATTTTTCAGATAAAAAAAAAATCGCTTCCTAGCCAATGTACTATCTTCGGGTGGAGCATTGTAAAATCACATGTAAGGTAAATGATCGATTGATGTGCCAACCAGAACGGCTTGATATTTAGTCGGGTTAAACGTTAACTGGTTTTAGTCCCCCATGACTTAATGTTAAAAAGTTCGATATTAAGTTTATCTGCGGCGTTCACTATGTCATTGGGTGAGCAATAAAGAAAAGTTTGAATATCATCAGCATAACAGTGGTATTTTAAAATTTTAGTACAATTTTGAATATACAACGAGAACAGAATCGGTCTCAAGACGTATAACAAGCGCATAAGAGGCGCATAACAGTGGTATTTACAGTATTTTAAAATTTTAGGAAAATCTTGAATATACGGCGAGAACAGAATCGGCCTCAAGACGCTGCCTTGGGGTACCCCAACCTTTAATCTTCCTAACTGGAGAAACAGTCAACCAATTCAGTCATGACATATTGTCGGCGTGCACAGAGATAAGATCTAGCCTATTGCAAGACATTATCAGAAAAGTTACATATCTTTAATTTTGCGAGTAATATTTCAAAGTTATCATTAGTAAAGACCAAGCTGAAATCAAGTAGCACCAAAATAGTGATCTGCTGCCTGTGGATAGTCTTGCGTAGATTATCCACAACATGAATAAACGCAGTTGTGGTATTGTGATTTCTGTGGAAAACAGACTTCATTTGGTCGAAAGGATTATGACGATTGAAGTAATCTGACAACTGATCTAAAGCAATATATTCAAAAGATTTCGAAAGTGCTATTAATATATTGCTACATTTAACAAGAAAAAGTAACTACTGTGTTCAAAAACAACAAACATAGAAACAAGGAAAAGATTGCTTAAAACGTATGTGTGGAGCAGGACAGTAGAAGACGTAGATAAGAAATGTGGTGCTACAGACGTATGGTGAAGATATCATGAATAGACAAAGTTAGTAACAAATAGGAAACAGCAATAGTACAGGAATAAAGATATCTGTGGAAAACAAAAAAAAAATAGAAGAAATAGAAAGGCAGGATACATTCTTAGCCATTTTTGGGGAATAGTACGGGAAGCAGAGATAGGAAAAAAGAGGTAGGAGTAGACTAAGATAAGACTTTTGCTCGCTGATAGTGATAGATGCAGACTGTGCAAAATTCAGGAAAACGTATTGGTTGGTTCAGAATAGAAAGCAATAAGAGTACGCACCTAACCAGTTCCAGGACTGAAAACCTGATGATGGTGGTTAATATGTTGATGGGTTGGTAATAAGACAAAAGTATAATTTTTTTTTTGTTTTCGGTACAGACTGAACTAAAGCCTGTTTCCAGCACTTTGGAAATACCTTTCTGGCAAAGGAATTATCAATAATGGCAACAAGCGTTTCTAGAACAAAGGTAAATCAGGCAACAGCATTGCTTTATAGATTTTATCCACATCCGTGGTACTCAATTTAATGCGTCCCACAGATTTTTGACACGTTGGGCGTCAAAATTTATGTTACGTAAGTCATAATACAATCGACAGAAACAACAGGTGCCGGGCTTAGTGTGAGAGTAAGGGTGGGTCGTAGGAGACGAACGATAGCCTCAGGTGCGCGACTGTAAGAAAAGTCGTATTGTGGTAAATACCTGAAATAAAATAAATAGTAAAATAACAATATAATCATGTAGGATATTACTCCTACTACTCAATAAAGTAATAAAAAAATATCAACTCAAATAATATATATATATATATATATATATATATATATATATATATTTAAAGGGGTAAATCAGTGTGAAACAATAAAATTTCAACAACTCTGTATATTGAAAAGAGCAAATTATTTACGCACAAAATTAATTTAATTCACTTAGTAAAAAAGGACGAATATTAAAGTATTTTTATATTCAACAATTGAAATGTTAGGATCACAGGAAGGAAGAAAGCTTCAAAGCAAATATAAGTTCAAGGATACGCATCATAAACCATAAGTTATTTTAATTAAACACATATAAGCAAAATGGAACGTGCTTGCGTAAGAAAATCAATAATTTCCTAGGCAAATGTATTCGTTGTAAAAGCCAACGTCAGTTTTATCAAATACGAAGAAGTACAAAATCCAGGAATGGTTATTTTCAAACTGAACACCTGCTTTTAAAGAATACGTTCACAGAATTTTTATGTACGTTACGATATGATTTCGTAGAAATTATTTCCATCCGTCAGTTTGGATAAGCAGCTAGGGTAACAAACATCTTAAGGAGCGAGTAAAATGAACGATTGGTAATACAACAGATAGAGACAAATATAAAAGCGTTAGGATTGATAATTACGTAAGGCATACACGTGGGATTGAAGTAAGGTGTCAACGATATCGATTTTCTGTAACTCAAGTGAGGTTTTGAACAAGACAACAAACATGCTTAGAACTGAGATGCATAGCGCTTAGAAGGAGTTTGGTGACGACAGAAAACTCTGTCATTGGTCGAAAGCTCACAGTGTTAGAAACGAACGCACACGCGAAGGTTGAAAGCGAATTCGAGGTATGCAACAAGTACGGCAGGAAAATTTTACGAATTTAGAGACTGTTATGCTCAAAATTTGTAGAATTTGTGTTGCAAATAAACTTTTCGAAAGAAGCGCGTCCAGTAGGGGGTTTTGAAAGATGATATAAATACCCAAGCTAAATTATTAAGGCCCTCTTCTCTTTTTCTTTATTTCGATAAAGTGCTGAATACCGATTCAGAATAAGATAATAAAGCTTTTTGTGAGTTTTTTATGTGTAATAATGTTGCTGTAAATATAGTGGTTGCAAATATAAAACAGTAGTAGTAGACCTCTAATTATTGACGTGAAGTACGAGTAGTGCGTATTAATTAAAAAAGGGCCAGCTACTACAACACAAATTATTAAATGGAAACATGATATATGGGAGTTTGCGCCACAAGTAATCAAGTTTGTATGCATGATATATAGAATGGTACTGTGAGACGCATAGCTTGCAGATGTATCAGATGGTAGAGGCCTGTGGATTCGCTGAGCAGCACAGTACATGGAGACATTAAAAGGGGTTGTCTGGATGGAAGCCTGAAGAATACTTCAAGTAATATATTTAAAATTTCTGTTGTTTTATAAACATTTGTGGAATTTTGTGTTGTGTGGGTGATTTTTGGTGGCATATTTATGGTTGTAGAAACTTATTGTAAAAGATACATGTACTGGACAATTTACTGATGTTTAAATATTGAAGAAGGGTGTATTTTGAACATCCAAAATTTTATTCAGGATAAAAATTGAATTGTAAAGAGTAAACGGGTCTGTAAATTTTGTTTTAATTTATGCAAGGTTTAACAGGCATATACAAACTAAACTGGGTTATAATGAACTCACTATACTCCGGTATGAAGTCAATTTAGGGTAACATGTGGGGCCCATCTACTCATATCTCATTGAATTTGTTTAAAAATCATTAGAAAAATCAAGGACTTTAAAAACATACCATAATTTGAGTTTTATAATTATTATATCAAACTGTTTTAACACATGTGTAAATAATATTTATTTGTTAATTGGTGTAAATAAACGGTTGTATGGTTGTTGTATCATTTGGGGATTTTATTAAATGGTGTGCGAGTGTGAAAGAGGTATGTCTGTAAATTTAGGTATACGAGAAGAGGCCCAGCTGAGCTAGCCAGGGAAGCTGAAGGAATTCGAAGGCGATCTCATTAAGACGGGTAAAAAATTTTTAAAATTTTTATTTTTTTTTCGAAAACTTTTATGTTGACCCAGGTAGGGTACGAATTTTAATAAAGAATTCCGAGACTGTCCCGACTTCCACAGCACTTTTATAACGGTCCAACGCTGGGACTCGAATGATTTAGGTGAAGGATCAATGTTAAAGCTTCGTTCCTGCATTGTCCCAGCTTCCACGGCAATTTTAATATATATATACATATATATATATATATATATATAAATATATAAAAATGAAATTTAATGGCAAGTGACTCAACATTAGCCACAAGGGCATCCTGTCGACGCGTTTCACCCTTATTGGGGTTCATCAGAACAGGAATAGCAAAGATGTAATATTAAACACGAACCCATTATGGTATGTACAGCCTCACCTAGCCCACAATTTGTGCCTTCGTGCTGTTTCACCTGACTTTGCAGGTTTTATCAACAGTCGGCACGGAGGAGATCTGGCTCAACTGCCTTTTTCCATAGCCAAAGATCATAATTATAAAGAATAAGTGATTTTAATGAGTTTTAAAATAATATAAAAGAATGAAATTTAATGGCAAGTGATTCAATATTAGGCACAAGGGCATCCTGTCGACGCGTTTCGCCCTTATTGGGGCTCATCAGAACAGGAGTAGCAAAGATGTAATATTGTAACGCGCTACTACTACCGCGTTTCTTTAATTTAAAACAAGTAATAATAATGGTCTTTATTACTCACTGTTCACAAGTCTAATTAACAGTATATGCCTTATTTATAGATGTTTTCAGTCCACTTAACAATAAAGCACTATTACACTAATGAATTTACAAGCACTAATATCTTCTTAAACTAACTTCTGTACCCTAGGTCCAATAACCACACTAACACAACTATTTGTTTATACACTTCTATTTATTTATGTATACCACAAGCTGCATGCACATTAGACACAGCATATCATTTATGTATATATTCTAAAAACTCAACTACGTTTACTTTACAACGATATAATTTATATTAGACATTCAAGAATAGACTAACTCTTACATTCATAAGCGGCCTTATATATACCCTGCATTAAGATATGACTCATTATCTAGAACTTTGTAGAAGGATTCTCGAATGCTGAAGAATACGCTGTGCCCCGGGCGTTTGTATGTTTGACGGGTTGCCTAATAGTGGATCGCAACACTGCCCCCTCTTTAAAACCGTTACGTCTCGTAACTGTAAATCCATCTTGACGCCAATTCGATGACTGGTGACGGTATCGGCAGCTATCTCCTCTGGTGCATCCACCGCGTCGTTGGAAGTAACAGTCAACACTCTTTTCATGGTCTTGGTAGGCAACCGGTTGATAACAACAAACAAGAACCTGGACGTTGGTTCCTGGAAAACTACTTCTAGCATATTTCGGACTATCCTCCAATCCAAGCGATCCAGTCCACAGCCCAGCTTGGGCACCGCTAGTCTCGTTACTCCATTTTCCATCATCTGCGCCTTAAGATTTAGCAAAGCCTCCCATAGATGTCCATAACTAGGTCTTTGCCATGAAGAATTTTTGGTGACCAGATAGTAAACATAACGATTGTTATCTTGAAGAACTAAAGCTTTTCCTACAGTTGGCTGCTGTTGTACTAATTCATCTACACGTCCAAACTTTTTCTTGAAAACAACAGCTATTCCCTTGACATTGCCAAATCTTGAGCTACGCAATGTGCAAGGGAATACTCTTCTGGTGCTCTAAACAGATCTTGCTGTTTTTCAACAACAACGCCAAATCTCGCCTTAGCGGAACCACCATATGCCGCCATAAAGCTCTCAAAATCTACATTTGGCTCATGATTAATAACTTGTCGAACACCATCATCATTATTCGAGTCTTCCTGGTTGTTGCCAGCGTAGGATGTTAAACGGTCAAAGTGTACCACTTTCGGTTTACCACGGGGATCTTCTGATCCGGTACACTACATCATTAATCCTTTTAACACTTCGTACGGCCCTTCCCATTGTCTTTGTAGTTTTGGCGACAATCCACGTTTTCTTTGTGGATTGTACAACCACACTAAATCTCCAGGTTGATAACCACCTTCTTGCGCTCTCGTGTCATATTGTGATTTCATTCGATCGCTTGCTGCCTGTATATTCTTTCGGACGTTTTCGTGAATACTATTTGATCTTTCACGAAGCTTACTAACGTAATCTTCACCTGCGATCTCTTCTCCAGGTTTAAATCCAAACTGAAGATCACATGGTAGCCGCACCACGTCCTAGCATTACGCAAGCGGGCGAGTATCCTGTGCTGTCATGTACCGAAGATCGGTACGCCAGTAGGAACAAATGTAAATATTGGTCCCAGTCTCGTTGATGTTCAGAGACAACTTTGGTCAGGTACTTCCTAACGTCCTGTTCATTCTTTCAACCATTCCATCCGATTGGGGATGAAGTGGCGTGGTTCTAGTCTTCCTGATTCCAAGGTGCTTGCAGACGTTTTGAAACAACGCCAATTCGAAGTTTCGACCTTGATCGGAGTGTAATTCCAACGGAACTCCAAAACGACAAAACAACTCCTGACTAGTACATCTGCCACCGTCTCGGCTTCTTGGTTAGGTATAGCATATGCCTCCGGCCATTTGGTAAAATAATCCATCGCAACCAAGATGTATTTATTTCCTTTCTCTGATTCAGGAAACGGACCAGCTATATCAATGGCTACCCTCTCAAAAGGATTCCCGACGTTATACTGTCTCATTGGGGCTTTCCGTTTTGTGACCTGGCCATTTGCAGAGGCACACAATTCACATTTCCGGCACCACTCCTTCACATCTTCTTTGCAGTTCACCCAATAAAATCTTTCTCTCACTCTTTCGAGAGTTCTTTTCACGCCAAAGTGCCCTCCGGAAATACCATCGTGCAAGTGCTGCAACACCTCCGGCACTCTGCTTCTTGGCACTATCACTTGAAGTCTCTCAGTGCCATCTTCAAATTCCAGGCGTCGTTTCAAGATTCTATTTTCCATCATCAAGGAGTCCCACTGTGCCCAGTATGCCTTCAGGCTCCTACTTAAAATACTAATTTCTTCCCAAGCTGGTCGTTGTCCTCTATTTTTCCACTCAATAATACGTCCCAATTCGGCGTCATTCTCCTGGTCTTCTCGTATTCTTTCGAGTTGCCAAGTATCATCGGTTACCGTCATTCTATGGATGACACTTATTTTCTCTTCCATCTTGGAGCAATGATTGCAGTCCATCGGACAAGGTCTCCTTGATAGAGCGTCTGCATTCCGATGGCTAGTTCCTACACGATGTTCTGTATCAAAGTCATATTCCTGCAGCCGCTCTATCCACCTTGCCACTTGCCCTTCAGGATTTCGAAACTGCAATAACCATTTCAGTGCAGCATGGTCTGTTCTCAACAGGAATTTACGGCCGTATAAGTACTTATAAAAGTGCTCTACGGATTTGACGACGGCCAACAGCTCCCTTCTTGTCACACAATAGTTCCTTTCTGGCCGCGACAAGACCTTGCTGAAATACCCAATAACTTTTTCTTGTCCGTCCTGCACTTGAGAAAGAACGCCTCCTATAGCTGTGTTACTGGCATTGGTATCCAACACAAATTTTCCCTCCATCCCTGGATAACTCAAAATTGGTGCTGTAACTAGTAGCCGTTTCAGATGTTCGAATGCACTGTGGCAGTCGTCATTCCAATCATATTCTTGTCCATCTTCGGTTAATTTTGTTAACGGTTTGGCAATGTTCGCAAACCCAAGTATATAACGTCGGTAATATGTGCACAATCCTAGAAAACTTCGTAGTTGGTGTATATCTGCTGGTGTAGGCCACTCTTGTACCGTTTTTATTTTGTCAGGGTCAGCTCTTATTCCGGTCTCTGAAACGACATGTCCTAGGTATTTCACCTCTTTTCCAAATAGGTGACACTTCTTGGGGCTCAATGTAAGGTTTGCCCGCGTAATCTTTGGAATATCTCCTCTAAGTTTTTAAGGTGTTCTTCAAAAGACCGGCCTAACACTATCACGTCGTCTAGGTACACCAGACATGTTTTCCAGGACAGTCCACGCAGTATCGACTCCATCAATCGTTCAAAAGTAGCAGGAGCATTGCATAATCCAAATGGCATGACCTTGAACTGCCATAATCCAGTTCCAATTGTAAACGCAGTCTTTTCTTTATCGTTTGGCTCCAAGCCTACCTGCCAGTATCCGCTTTTCAAGTCCAAGGTCGAAAACCATTTAGATCCGGATAGAGTATCTAAGGTGTCATCAATTCTGGGCAAAGGATAGCTGTCTTTCTTTGTCACATTGTTAAGCCGCCGGTAGTCTACACAAAACCTTGTCGACCCGTCCTTTTTCTTGACAAGCACTACCGGGGATGCCCATGGACTATTCGAGGGTTCAATCACCCCTGTTCTTCCATATCGGTGATAATTTGCTCAGCTTCCTTACGTTTTGCCAAAGGAAGCCGCCTGGGGTGTTGTCTTATCGGTTGCGCATCTCCAGTATTGATCTTGTGTTGCACAACATTCGTCCTTCCTTCTCACTATCATCCAGTGCAAACACACCTCGATATCGTCCGACCAGTTCTTTTACCTTGCCCAGTTGATCGCCATTTAATCCTTGACACGAGGGTATCAACATATCCAGCAATTTCTGTGAGCAACCGTTGGTTGGTTTATTTTTCGTGTCGTCAATACAACGTTTAATATGACATACTGGAATGCAACTTCCCACAATCATGCCTTTCTTCAGGGTCACTGTATGAGGATTAATGTTCAGCACCCTTACTGGTACCATATTTCGAGACTTTACCAGCGTTCTTCCAATCAGAAGTCCTCCTGACCCATCCCCGATTCAGTTGCTTCCATCATGCATACTTGTCCTTCCCGGAGCGTACCATCCGGGCGTCCCATTACTATCATCTCCGCCTTCTCGGGTATTTTCATATCGCAAATCATTCGAACTTGCATCGTCTGGTTACTCGTCCCTTGAAATGGAATCTCATCATCATCTATCCGAAGCACATTTTCTTTCATGTTTACATGAAACCCATATTCTCTCATGAGATCCATTCCCAAGATCACTTCTTCTGTAATTTCAGCCACCAACACTCGATGATTAATTAATTTGTCCCCAATTGTCAACATAACGGCAGTCTCTCCATGAGTACCAATCTTCTCACCACTTGCCGTTCTGAGACACACCGATACAGGTAGCACTTTTCCACGACCAACCAAATCTGGTCTCACAATAGTTCTTGTCGCTCCTGTATCCACAAGTAATCGGACAACCCTACCATTAATTCTACCATCGATATAAATGCTGTCCAGACTTTCCACCGACGATGCAGCACGGATGATAATCTCCGGGGCACTACGCTGTGCTGTCGAAGTTCGCCCTCTTACATGGACCAGCTTTGGCACAACCGGTTGTTTCTTTGGTTGAGTACAGCGTCTCTGCATATGGCCAACTTCACCGCAGCTCCAGCATCGTAGACGCCATCTCCGCGGTCGTAGTCTTTTCAGCCTTTCCGCCTTTCGCTTTTCAAACACACGGTTGATTATTTCATCTATGCTGTTCTGAGCTTGACCAGGTTCCTCTAAGGCAGACCGAACTTTGTGACTCACCCTATGTGATGTCTGCTTAGCTGCTTCAAATTCAAGCGCATGGGCCAGTGCATCATCTAACATTTTTGGCCGTGCTAGTCTTAGCGCTTGCTGTATTTCGCCATCCTTAACGCCATCCACAAATGTTTGGACAGCAAGTTGTTCGAGGAAGCTGTCTGGTGCCGTTGGGTATGCCAATCTAACTAACCTGGCAATGTCAGCTTCGAATTCTTGCAGGCTTTCACTTGTCTTTTGCGAGCGGTTCTTAACTTGTGCGTGGTAAACCTGTTGAAGGTGAGCATCTCCATATCTCATCTCAAGCTTTGATGTTAAGAGGCCGTAATCATTCTGCTGGTGATCGGGAATCGTTTGTAAGATGTTAAGAGCCTCCCCCCGTAGGGCCACTATTAAGGAGATAGCCTTCTCTTTGTTGCACCAACCGTTGGCTATTGCAGCAGCTTCAAATTGTTTCAAATATGTGGGCCAAGGTGTTTTACCATCGAATGTAGGTGGTTTTACTTTAAATTTAGACGGAATTGACTCGCTTCTTTCCGTGGTTCTTATTTCTGGAATGTTCTGATTAACAACTTGGCTTGGCAATTCAAGTGGCCGCGTTGTTAGTGAAATTACTTGTTCTTGCAGCCTCATCACATCTTCTTCCATTTTTATCAATTTACTGTCCAACTTTTGCTCAACTGTTTTTACCTGTTCAGTGAAATCTTCTTTCAATGCAATGGAACTTTCCATTAATCTTCGTTCTAACGTGGCTGTATTTTCACTTAACTTTTCCTCTATTTTCTCAGCATTTTCACTAAGTGTCATTTCCATGCCGTATTTAAATTCTTTAAGGGTCGATTCCAGTTCAACTGACTTCACTAAGTTTTCGTTTAGTGTCACTTTCAGTTTAGCCGACCTCTCCTCCATTTTCTCAGCATTTTCACTAAGTGTCAATTCTAGTTTAGCCGACCTTTCCTCCATACCGGATTTAAAATCCTTGAGGAAATTCATTAAAGTGTCTGCCTCCATTTTACTTTGATTTCTTGTCACTGGCATATACAAACTACTTAAATGTCTTTAGACTTGTGTTTTAAATTAATCACTATATACCCCACAAATGCCTGACACCAGTGTAACGCGCTACTACTACCGCGTTTCTTTAATTTAAAACAAGTAATAATAATGGTCTTTATTACTCACTGTTCACAAGTCTAATTAACAGTATATGCCTTATTTATAGATGTTTTCAGTCCACTTAACAATGAAGCACTATTACACTAATGAATTTACAAGCACTAATATCTTCTTAAACTAACTTCTGTACCCTAGGTCCAATAACCACACTAACACAACTATTTGTTTATACACTTCTATTTATTTATGTATACCACAAGCTGCATGCACATTAGACACAGCATATCATTTATGTATATATTCTAAAAACTCAACTACGTTTACTTTACAACGATATAATTTATATTAGACATTCAAGAATAGACTAACTCTTACATTCATAAGCGGCCTTATATATACCCTGCATTAAGATATGACTCATTATCTAGAACTTTGTAGAAGGATTCTCGAATGCTGAAGAATACGCTGTGCCCCGGGCGTTTGTATGTTTGACGGGTTGCCTAATAGTGGATCGCAACAATATTAAACACGAACACATTATGGGAAGTACGGCCACAAATTGTGGGCTAGGTGAGGCTGTACTTCCCATAATGTGTTCGTGTTTAATATTACATCTTGCTACTCCTGTTCTGATGAGCCCCAATAAGGGCGAAACGCGTCGACAGGATGCCCTTGTGGCTAATTTTGAGTCACTTGCCATTAAAATTCATTCTTTTATATTATTTTAAGACTCATTAAATTCACTTATTCTTTATAATTATGATCTTTGGCTATGGAAAAAGGCAGTTGAGCCGAATCCCCTCCGTGCCGACTGTTGATAAAATCTGCAAAGTCAGGTGAAACAGCACGAAGGCACAAATTGCGGGCTAGGTGAGGCTGTACTTCCCATAATGTGTTCGTGTTAAATATTACATCTTTGCTACTCCTGTTCGGATGAGCCCCAATAAGGGCGAAACGCGTCGACAGGATGCCCTTGTGGCTAATATTGAGTCACTTGCCATTAAAATTCATTCTTTTGTATTATTTTAAGACTCATTAAATTCATTTATTCTTTATAATTATGATCTTTGGCTATGGAAAAAGGCAGTTGAGCCAAATCCCCTCCGTGCCGACTGTTGACAAAACCTGCAAAGTCAGGTGAAACAGCACGAAGGCACAAATTGCGGGCTAGGTGAGGCTGTACTTCCCATAATGTGTTCGTGTTAAATATTACATCTTTGCTACTCCTGTTCGGATGAGCCCCAATAAGGGCGAAACGCGTCGACAGGATGCCCTTGTGGCTAATATTGAGTCACTTGCCATTAAAATTTCATTCTTTTGTATTATTTTAAGACTCATTAAATTCACTTTATTCTTTATAATTATGATCTTTGGCTATGGAAAAGGCAGTTGAGCCAAATCCCCTCCGTGCCGACTGTTGACAAAACCTGCAAAGTCAGGTGAAACAGCACGACGGCACAAATTGTGGCCTAGGTGATGCTGTACTTCCCATAATGTGTTCGTGTTAAATATTACATCTTTGCTACTTCTGTTCTGATGAGCCCCAATAAGGGCGAAACGCGTCGACAGGATGCCCTTGTGGCTAATATTGAGTCACTTGCCATTAAATTTCATTCTTTTATATTATTTTAAGACTCATTAAATTCACTTATTCTTTATAATTATGATCTTTGGCTATGGAAAAAGGCAGTTGAGCCGGATCTCCTCCGTGCCGACTGTTGACAAAACCTGCAAAGTCAGGTGAAACAGCATGACGGCACAAATTGTGGCCTAGGTGAGGCTGTACTTCCCATAATGTGTTCGTGTTTAATATTACATCTTTGCTACTCCTGTTCTGATGAGCCCCAATAAGGGCGAAACGCGTCAACAGGATGCCCTTGTGGCTAATATTGAGTCACCTGCCATTAAATTTCATTCTTTTATATTATTTTAAGACTCATTAAATTCACTTATTTTTTATAATTATGATCTTTGGCTATGGAAAAAGGCAGTTGAGCCGAATCCCCTCCGTGCCGACTGTTGATAAAATCCGCAAAGTCAGGTGAAACAGCACGAAGGCACAAATTGCGGGCTAGGTGAGGCTGTACTTCCCATAATGTGTTCGTGTTAAATATTACATCTTTGCTACTCCTGTTCTGATGAGCCCCAATAAGGGCGAAACGCGTCGACAGGATGCCCTTGTGGCTAATATTGAGTCACTTGCCATTAAATTTCATTCTTTTATATTATTTTAAGACTCATTAAATTCACTTATTCTTTATAATTATGATCTTTGGCTATGGAAAAAGGCAGTTGAGCCGGATCTCCTCCGTGCCGACTGTTGATAAAACCTGCAAAGTCAGGTGAAACAGCACGAAGGCACAAATTGCGGGCTAGGTGAGGCTGTACTTCCCATAATGTGTTCGTGTTAAATATTACATCTTTGCTACTCCTGTTCGGATGAGCCCCAATACGGGCGAAACGCGTCGACAGGATGCCCTTGTGGCTAATATTGATTCACTTACCATTAAAATTCATTCTTTTGTATTATTTTAAGACTCATTAAATTCATTTATTCTTTATAATTATGATCTTTGGCTATGGAAAAAGGCAGTTGAGCCGAATCCCCTCCGTGCCGACTGTTGACAAAACCTGCAAAGTCAGGTGAAACAGCACGAAGGCACAAATTGCGGGCTAGGTGAGGCTGTACTTCCCATAATGTGTTCGTGTTAAATATTACATCTTTGCTACTTCTGTTCGGATGAGCCCCAATAAGGGCGAAACGCGTCGACAGGATGCCCTTGTGGCTAATATTGAGTCACTTGCCATTAAAATTCATTCTTTTGTATTATTTTAAGACTCATTAAATTCATTTATTCTTTATAATTATGATCTTTGGCTATGGAAAAAGGCAGTTGAGCCGAATCCCCTCCGTGCCGACTGTTGATAAAACCTGCAAAGTCAGGTGAAACAGCACGAAGGCACAAATTGTGGGCTAGGTGATGCTGTACTTCCCATAATGTGTTCGTGTTAAATATTACATCTTTGCTACTCCTGTTCTGATGAGCCCCAATAAGGGCGAAACGCGTCGACAGGATGCCCTTGTGGCTAATATTGAGTCACCTGCCATTAAATTTCATTCTTTTATATTATTTTAAGATTCATTAAATTCACTTATTCTTTATAATTATGATCTTTGGCTATGGAAAAAGGCAGTTGAGTCGAATCCCCTCCGTGCCGACTGTTGACAAAACCTGCAAAGTCAGGTGAAACAGCACGACGGCACAAATTGTGGTCTAGGTGATGCTGTACTTCCGATAATGTGTTCGTGTTAAATATTACATCTTTGCTACTTCTGTTCTGATGAGCCCCAATAAGGGCGAAACGCGTCGACAGGATGCCCTTGTGGCTAATATTGAGTCACTTGCCATTAAATTTCATTCTTTTATATTATTTTAAGACTCATTAAATTCACTTATTCTTTATAATTATGATCTTTGGCTATGGAAAAAGGCAGTTGAGCCGGATCTCCTCCGTGCCGACTGTTGATAAAACCTGCAAAGTCAGGTGAAACAGCACGAAGGCACAAATTGTGGGCTAGGTGATGCTGTACTTCCCATAATGTGTTCGTGTTAAATATTACATCTTTGCTACTCCTGTTCTGATGAGCCCCAATAAGGGCGAAACGCGTCGACAGGATGCCCTTGTGGCTAATATTGATTCACTTACCATTAAAATTCATTCTTTTGTATTATTTTAAGACTCATTAAATTCATTTATTCTTTATAATTATGATCTTTGGCTATGGAAAAAGGCAGTTGAGCCGAATCCCCTCCGTGCCGACTGTTGACAAAACCTGCAAAGTCAGGTGAAACAGCACGACGGCACAAATTGTGGTCTAGGTGAGCTGTACTTCCGATAATGTGTTCGTGTTAAATATTACATCTTTGCTACTCTGTTCTGATGAGCCCCAATAAGGGCGAAACGCGTCGACAGGATGCCCTTGTGGCTAATATTGAGTCACTTGCCATTAAATTTCATTCTTTTATATTATTTTAAGACTCATTAAATTCACTTATTCTTTATAATTATGATCTTTGGCTATGGAAAAGGCAGTTGAGCCGGATCTCCTCCGTGCCGACTGTTGATAAAACCTGCAAAGTCAGGTGAAACAGCACGAAGGCACAAATTGTGGGCTAGGTGATGCTGTACTTCCCATAATGTGTTCGTGTTAAATATTACATCTTTGCTACTCCTGTTCTGATGAGCCCCAATAAGGGCGAAACGCGTCGACAGGATGCCCTTGTGGCTAATATTGAGTTCACTTGCCATTAAAATTTCATTCTTTTTATTATTTTAAGACTCATTAAATTCATTTATTCTTTATAATTATGATCTTTGGCTATGGAAAAGGCAGTTGAGTGAATCCTCCGTGCCGACTGTTGACAAAACCTGCAAAGTCATTTGGTGAATACAGCAGACGGCACAAATTGTGGTCTCAGGTGATGCTGTACTTCCGATAATCGTGTTCGTGTTAAATATTAAACATCTTTGCTACTCCTGTTCTGATGTAGCCCCGGAATAAGGGCGAAACCGCCGTCGACAGGATGCCCTTGTGGCTAATATTGAGTCACTTGCCATTAAAGTTCTCATTGCTTTTGTATTATTTTCAAGACTCATTAACATTCACTTATTCTTTAATAGATTCCATGATCTTTGGCTATGGAAAATAGGACAGTTGTAGCCGTATCTCCTCCGTGCCGACTGTTGTATAAAACCTGCAAAGTCAGGTGAAACTAGCACGAAAGGCACAAATTGTAGGCTTAGGTGAGGCTGTACTTCCCATAATGTGTTTGTGTTTAATATTACATCTATGCTACTCCTGTTCTGATGAGCCCCAATAAGGGCGAAACGCGTCGACAGGATGCCCTTGTGCCTAATATTGAGTCACTTGCCATTAAATTTCATTCTTTTATATTATTTTAAGACTCATTAAATTCACTTGTTCTTTATATATATATATATATATATATATATATATATATATATATATATATATATATATATATATTGTTATGTTCATTTTGGCATAAATTAAAGTACCCTGTTCTCCATTTTAATTCATTAGCCATTCGAATAGATTCCGTTTCTACTCTTAAATCCTTAAACAGCATCCTGTACATTATACCTGTTTGCCGTAATTGTTATAGCTCCACCCGGTGGACTAGAAAGATCTGGTTAAACCGCCGCTCCTGTTGGTACAGGAGGACACGCGCATGGCGTGATCTTGAGAACATCTGTTTCGCGCTGTCCTTGAAGACGGCGTGACTAGCCTACACTTTGGACATGCTTGTGAGTGTTTTTTCCTTGTATACGTTGAAACCATATCTATTTGAACTCTACATTTTAAACTCAGGCATTCCCAACATTAATTTGCGTATCCGAAAATTACGGAACTATTTTGTTGCGATTTATTACCCTGCTAGGGATGCAGTACTACTTGTTTTAAATAACTAAAAAGAAATTATACTACTTATTAATGCGTAAATAGTTTAAAATGATTACCTTTAGGGGAGAGGATGTTTGTCAATAATATTGTATTTATTCTGATAGTTCTATGTACTGAATTTGGTATTTGCACTGATACTGTAGGGCTGTGGTAATTTGCGGTAATTTGGTAATTTTTCTTTGCGTAATTCATATGGAGAGGGACCTAAAAAATACAGCTCGCCAATTGTAAAAAGTAATTTTTGTTGTGTATTGTGGTTATTGATTCTGTTTCTTGCTTTTGTTGTATACTACGCTGCTATGACTAACTAGAATGTTATTTAGAATAATAAGTACTAATAAAGTATGTCTTCTTTTTATTTTAATTTCATACTTTCCTTTCATTTTATTTTCTTGTATTTGTACGACCCCGACCACTCTACCAACTGAGCCCGGTCAGTTTCTCTCTTTGGTTCTTTCTGGATTTTTTGACTACGTCGCTGCACATAGCAAAATATATATTACTCATATTTAGACCAGGGTAGAAAATTAATTAATTTCAGCAAATAATTTTAATCACCGTGTATAAGAAATTTTATTAGATAATACGCTTTATTAAAAAAAACCGTGGAGAATAAAAATTCATTCGTTTCATTAAAAATAAGAGATTTAAATTATTTACAAGACGCTTTATATAAAATGAAGCAGTATTAATTTGCTCAACGTGTAATTTAATTATTCCGAGTAAGGAAACAAATGGAAATTACGTGCAAAATTTATATTAATTGAATCAAGTTTGGGTAACAAGTATTAAACAAAGTGTACACATAATAATTAATATTTAATTTGTATTCGCTAAAAATGAAAGGGTAGAAGTCAATTTTAGTTGGAGTTAATTGAACCATTATTAATAATAAACAAAAAGCCTGTGAAAATCTAAGATTAAAATACCATGAAATAAAGCTCGGAGAATTAATAATATGATTGAACACCTGCGTATTTAAAAGGCTCGTTCTGCGTAAATTTTGCAGATAACGAATGGTTACAGAGAATCTTGGAGAAACCGTGGCTTAATATTCACGGGAAGACTAGATACGGGGTTATTTAACCCAGATAACAGTCCGCGTGGACTGAAATAATCGATAATAAAGAATATCAAGTTGCACCAATAAGAACAGGTTAGATAGAGACGGACAATATGCGCAAGACAGAGACACGAATAATTAAAGGCAGGATCTGAGCAACGTCACGAGGGTCACGATTGGTTGAAAATAAGATGCAGATATGAGGTGTAAACGTAACGATTTCGATACAAAATTAATTAGTTATTCTCAGAGGTTGCGTGCCGTGTGGAAAATTTCTGAGATTTTTGTAGAACCGACGCACGGGCGGTCGAGATGGGAACATTGTACGCGAAATTCTGGAAAGTGTCTGTTTTGGGGACTATACCGACGCGCGGGCGAGCGATTATATAAACCCGTGTTAATATGAGTTTCGCTCTCTTAGATTTTGATTTTGATGCTTTAAAAGCTCTCTTAGATTTGATTATTCGATGTTTTAAAAGGCTCGCGTAGATTTTGATGATTCAATATTTTAAACAGTTTGCTCGTATATTTTAGTGATTATTAAATACTTCAAAAACAGTTTGCTCTTTACGTGCTACGATACAAGGTAATAAAATCTAGTAATATTTGCGAGTTTTACTGTACCAATTATTCAAATTTGTAACGAGCAATGAATATACACAAGTAGACAGTTTTGGCGTGTAGCGCGGAAGAAGTATGAATTTCTTTGCTATTTTTCGGGGTGTTAATAATCAAACGTTATTCGTAATCGTGATTGGATCCACAACACAAGATTTGGATATACTTAAATGAGTTCCTGAGAAGCTCTGAAACAATTTTAGATGAATGGTGGTGTAGAAAATTTGATAAGCGTTCAGAATTAGAAACCGGAAACATAACCCAGTTGGAATGGTGAAATTAACAAGGACGATGTACGTTGAAGCCACTAGTGCAGTAACCTTCAGGTAACTTATGCTTTGTTGTTCCATTTTTGATGTTTTGGTGTGTGTTGAATAACTTTATAATTTATTTACTTAAAACGGACAGTAATGAATTTGTACTAACAACAAAATTTTAATTTTAAGGCGAAATTTTCTTGTTTAAGTAGAAAGGAGTATTTAGTATTTATGTTCTTGATGAAAATTTGGGTATGTCTTTGAGCTCAATTAGACGAACCTGGTTAATTAACGTAAAGGGGTGGGAGATGCTCCCTTTGTACTCAGACTCAGGTCTGCATATATTGTTATATTAATTAGTAGGCATCCTACAAGGACTTTAATTCTGGATGCAAATTTAAAATGATGACAAATTTGAGTTTGAACTTTTATGATACTAAAATTTATGCTGAAATTTAATATTGAAAATTTAATGTATTATAACTATTGATGTAAATAGAGTTAACGTTGATGTTTGTGGTAGGAATGTGTTTGTTTTTTTTTATGAATGAGGATGAAAGTTTTAATTAGGTGAGCAGCCGAGACGGAAAGGAGAGAGGCGATTAACAGAAGAAAGTCAACGGACCAGTTAATTCAAGAGGTTTCACAGCATTCTTGACGCCCAATCTGTGGGGCTCGATTTGAAAACCTTAGTTTAAGATTAATGGAGAGGCTTTTTGAACATTTCATAGCAATATATATATATATATATATATATATATATATATATATATATATTAATAGAGAAGAATAATAGAATAATCCACGGCAGGATTTAAACCTGCGACCTCTGATTTTCCGGATCAGCGCTGTAACCAACTGAGCCATCTAGCCAATCGTTTAGATGTTGTTATAATTAATACTACTGAAGCTTGGCTCTTATTACCGATTTTCAATTACGTCTTGCATTTAAGGAAATTGATTCCAGTTATATACATAATTCATGTACTAATAACTTGGTCATCCCATTTTGCAACGTTCGGATAATACAAAGATGTAATTTTATTATTATTAATAGAGAAGAATAATCCACATTTGGAATGCAAATGCATGCTTATTAATATATATTAATAGTTTTTAAGATGAAATGAAAACCCAACTTTGTATGTAAAGTTGAATTACCATTTCAAATCGAACTAGAAATTGAAAACCACTCAAAGAACGGCTACAGCAGGATTTGAACCTGCGACATCTGATTTTCCGGATCAGCGCTCGTTTTCAATTATTAGTTCGATTTCATATATATTATTCTACCCCCCCGCTTCTTTTACTTTACTTTTTATAAACTTAAAAACTGTGCACACCTAATGCACGCCCCTTTCTAGCACCGTTTGGTTGGTTCTTTGATTCAATATTTATTTCAATGCCTTTCCTTGTACTAATCTCCGTTTCTAATTCCAATCTACTCGTTCCTGTTTCCTTTCTTATGTATCCACTCCCGATATCCTGCTACCTTTTAAACTGCTTTCCAATATCCAACTCCTTTTCTATTTATCCACTCCCGATGTCCTGCTACCTTTTAAACTGCTTTCCAATATCCAACTCCTTTTCTATTTGTCCACTCCCGATGTCCTGCTACCTTTTTAACTGCTTTCCAATATCCAACTACTTTTCCATATGTAACCCCTCTCGATGTCCTGCTACCTTTTACTTTTTAAACCACTCTCCAAATCCAATAATCTATCGTCGCACAATCACCACTATTCCCTTTATACTTCCGCTGCTTATATCTTTACCACTTTTCAATTAAACTCCCTTTTAAACAACTACTTTTATTTTCTTTTTAAATATTTGTATACAAATTAGCACAGTGATGAAAACACGTCTTATTACAAAATTGGTTCGAAAAATAATCTGCTTTGTTTACTCTCTAAGGCGACCATGTTAATTCTCTACTAGCCTACTACATCTTAAAATTCATCACAAAATATATAAGTTCGTGTCGCACATACCCTAGTCCATGTCTTTTATACAACTTCATAATCACATTAATTTCTACTATATGTCCTAAATCTTTACATTCCACCAATCACATTTGTCGTTTTTATAACTAATAATTTTGAGTTTACAAATATTGTCCAAAAGTTGATTCTATAGAAAATGAGACCAAAATAATTTACCCTTGACCCTGGATGCATGTTGATAGTGAACATTCATAGGCGCATACGGCTTTTGGACGGCAAATGTACTTTCAAAGGCCTTTTTAAAATTCAACTCGGTATAAACCCTTGAGCATTTCACATCTTACTACGCCACTTAGTCATTTTAAAATTGCCTTTTGGCACTGAATTTCAACTACTATATTTGAATGGTATTTTAGTGTACATAAAATACGGCAAACATACATTTTTAAGTATATGTGATCGATTATGTGGATTATTTTTGTTTGGCATATACTATCTTGTACTAAACCACCCTTATAACTCTTTGTAGCTCCCTTAGACATTATATTGGCCCCACTGATTTTGAATGAAATTGGAAATTGTGTCGGCTTTACTCTTTCCTGGTGTGCATAATTTCTAGTTTTATTTAAAATCAAAACCCCTCTCTCACCTTTCTACACAAACCCCTTTTCGAATTCCTACCCATTTTAATTATTCAACCCCTATTTTTTTATTCTCAACAGGTCTGTCTAACTATGCTACATACTAACCTAACTTATAAACTAAAACAAAACTAAACTTTCCGTTGCATGAACTATCTAACCACTATTCTACTAACCCTCTTCCTGTACAACCTTATATGGGTATAGATTTTCCAAATGAAAACGCCCCCGATATTCCCCTGTCATCGTAACTAATTCGAATGTATTTCCTTCCGCAAAAATACGCGTAATCTTGTACGGCCCTTCATATGGAAATAACAACTTCGCACATATGTTCCTGTCGCGGTTCGAAACTCTTAACCTTTTCACCACCACCATATCTCCTCTTTCAAAAGTTGTCCTTTTTTTGATCCTGCTACACCTTCGCTCAATATCCCTACGCTGCATCCTTTCGATCCTACGTCTAACGCTGCCCAACAACTCTGTGATGTCTTGTACCTCAACTTCTTCCCTCCATGGCCTAGCTGGCATAATCCTCCGAATCAATGTTATCGGACACGTCTTTGTCACTGAACTCGGTACACAATTCATGAAATTTTCAATCTGCGGCAGATATCTAACCCATCTATTATGGTGCTCTTGCGTTGCTAACCGTAGATATTTTATTACCTCCCGTATATATCGTTCGCATGGATTTGCTTTCGGATGCCGTATACTGCTGAATGACACCTTAATGTGTGCTCGATTTAACCCGTTCCTAAATCTTTGGTTGTTAAAATAAGTTGCGTTGTCTACCAAAATCCTTTCCATTCTCCCTACCTGGCTTCCAAATTCTTTGATCGATTGTAAAGCATGCACCGTGTTGCTTCGCCTTGCCGGAAATAATTTAACAAATTTTGAAAAGACGTCCACCATTACTAATATGTGCCGATACCCCTGTTCACTCGTAATCAGGTTACTTAAGTAATCCACAGCCACCAATTCCAATGGTCCGCTCACGCTCACACTCATCGGTACATTTTGCAACACCACGTTCTTGCCTTTCCCTAAGATACAAATTTTGCAACGATTGATCCTTTCTTTGACCACCGTGATATCATTTCGTGCATAGAACGCCTCCCTGAATACCAAAAATGTTTTTCTTATACCTATATGACCAAAATTTACATGAATTTCATCTATAATTTCCACAGCCGCTTCTCTGGATACCACTACCAGCTCTGCCTCACCTATCCTTTTTACCACAAACTGCCCTATGATGGTAAACCCACGGTACTCTTCCACATTCTCGCTTGTTAATCTCTCGCGGATCGAGCTCACCTCACTATGCCTTTGCGTTTCCATTAACTTGGTATTTGTTCACCGACCAACATCCCTGAACTCCTGCAAAGCAACTAAACAATCCCTCACGTCCTTATTCTCTTCCACTTGCGGTCTGCTTAAAAAATCCGCCGTCACATTCTCCTTGCCTGGTTTGTGCTTAATTTCAAGTCGTATTCCTGCAACACCAAAGCCCATCTATACAACCTACTGTTTAAAACTCCTTTTCTTCATGAACGTTACCACCGTGTTGTCCGGATTCTATTAGAAATTTCTTACCTAACAAATAAAAACGCAACTTCTTCACCGCGTATACTATGGCCAACATCTCCTTCTCTGCCGTCGCATACCTGGTTTCGCAATCTTTCAACACCCTAGAAATGAAAACAATTGGTACTTCAACTCCATCCTGTATCTGCACCAACTCAGCCCCTGATTGCATATTTCGACGCGTCCGTCCTCAAAATAAAATCGTCTTTAAAATTCGGATATTTTAATGACAACTCTTTATAAAATGCCCTTTTTAAATCCTGGAACGCCTTCTCTCGATCAGCAGTCCATTTCCATCTTTCATTTTTTTTCAATAAACTCACCAACGGCACACACAACTCGGAATATCGCGGTATAAATCGTTTATAATAATTTAGAACCCTAAAATCCTCGTAATCCTCTCACGTTCTTTGGTTGAGCAATCTTTTTCAACTCGTCCAACCTTTTATTACAAATTTTCATCCCATTCTCACTGATTTCAAACCCTAAATATGTAACTTTGTCCTTGAACAACTCGCATTTCTCCACGTTCAACTTCAGACCCCCTTCGTCCAGCCTCTGGATCACCTTTTCTATATGCTCCAAATGTTCTTGCTCAGTCCTTGAAAAGATCAACAAATCATCCACATAGTGCGAACAGAAACATTCATACTCATTAAACAACTTCTGCATGGCCCTTACCAGTGCTGCGGAAGAACTACTTAACCCAAACGGAACCACAGAAAACATGTAAATCTCCCCTTCAATGCTAAACCCTGTAAACTTCTTACTGTCTTCATGCAACGGAATTAACCAAAATGAATTTTTTAAATCTAGTTTACTGAAAAACTTCATCTCGTACACTTTGTACAACAAATTATCCAACCCCTGCGGTTGTTCATACTGCGGTTTCGTAATCGAATTCAACTTTCTCGCATCCAAACAAATCCTTATATCCCTTTTATTGGGTTTAGGAACAATAACTACCGGGTTCACATATTGAGTTTTCGCTGGTTCTATTATTCCATCTCGTAACATCTTGTTAATCTCGGCTTTAACCCTATTTTAATAGCAAACGGAATTGGATACACCTTTGTCTTAAACCCGTTGTCTTCCGTGACCTGTAACTTATGCATGTATCGCCTCGCCAATCTCGGCTCTTCATTAAATAACCCTACATACTTATTAAATAATTCTTCTAGCTTCGCCTTTATCTCAATACTCACATTTCCAATCTGTTCATCCTTAATTAATCTCACAAACATATTACATAATCGTACTTTAACCTGTCTATAATCACTTGTCCTATCCATTCCTAATCCCGGCTTATCTATATTATCTCCATTCCTATATTCTTCACTGACCGTAGACACCATCCATAACTTATCTTTATCATAAATTCGAATCGACCTATCCTTACCATCTATATTCACTCCAAAATCCTCTATAAAATCCATTCCTAATATGAAATCTATATGCAACCCCTTTGTAATTAAAAATTCTGCCTCCCCTGCATTTTTTCCCCTTCAAATATCGGTACACGGATGATCCTATAAATCGTAGGTAACTTTTTATTCATAGCCGACCATAAATTAACCCCATTAATCGCTTCTATTTTTTCTTTTAAAAAATCCGCATGTTTTATCACTACCCTCTCATCTACCAGCGACAACTGTGAACCACTATCAACTAAAGCAACATATAAACACTCATTTAAACTAATATTAATGAACAAAAGGTTCTTTTTTTTCAAATTATAATTATTTACTAACAAGTCTTTTAAACTATAAACCACGTCGACTTTTAATCCTACACCTTCGTTCGTCCAAAATTTGGCGTTTTTTTTTTCTGCTGGTGCCTCGTGAATCTGCACCACTTCAATTTGGTCCGTGTCCTGAGTCCTTGCGTTGGTCGTTATATGGTGGACATTCGCGTCCCTATCCGTCCGGCTATATCCGTGCTGGGTTCCTCCTCCCGTCGTCCGGCCGTCAACCGCGTTGTCGTCGTGCGGGTGCCTGTTTTGTCTTGGTATATCGTTCTCCCGGTGTTCCCTATTGTAGTACGGTCTCCTGTTTCCGTCGTGTCCCCAGTGATTTCGGTGTCCGTGATTAAAATAGTCCTGTCGGTGGTTGGGTCGATGTTCGTGATGGAAATTGTCCTGTCTATGGTTGGGTCGCTGTTCGTGGTACATATTCCGTCGCTTGTCATCCCTATCACCCCGGTTTTGATCCCAATGACTAGTCCTTGTTTTTGTCTCTAGTGCCGTTGCCAAATCGAAATTTCTCATAACGCTTAAAAATTCCCGCAGTGTTTTAACGTTATGGACCACAACCATCTTAGTCACCTCCGGCTCCATGTGGCCCGCAAGTAGTAGTATGATGTCGTCCTATCCCAACTTGGGTGTCAAGTGCTGTGCCTGGTTGTATTTGTCTATTGCATATTCTTCGCGAGTCCCGTGTGTCCGACTGTAGTGTCCCGTAATCAAATTTGTACGTATGTCTGTCTGGTGCGTGTTGCTCCAGAACTGTTCCATAAAGAGTCGTCGAAATCCTGCGTAGGTGTCGTACTGTCGGCGTATGATATTGTGCCACTTTTCCGCGTTCCCTGTCAATGTCGCCCCTACTATCTGTAACTTAGTTTTTTCATTTTCCGATTCGACGATCTCGTCCAGTCTGTCCAGAAATCCCATCGGCTGTTCTGTCTTCCGTCCTTCAAATTTAGGTAGCGCGTCCCTGTTCAATTTGATGTGCTGTCCGTAGTCCAGTCCTATGCGCCGTCGTTCTAGGTCGTCCAATTTTTCCTGTATTTGTCTTACGTCGTGTCCTACCCGGTTTTCTACTACAGTGACTTTGTCGTCCAGTTGTGTCTTAGTGTTCAAATTTTCGGTCTGTATCGTCTCTAAGGTTTGTCCTAAATTTTTGTAGTTTGTCAAATGTCTTTTGTCGCACGTTTGAATTTCGGAATGTAACGTCGTAAAACCACTGACCATTGTCTCCTCAACCGTCTCTACGCGTGTCTTGATTTCAGTCCGTAGGTCCGTTTTTGTCGCGTTTAAGTCTCCCTGAATCTGTACCCTCGTGTTTTCAAATTTGTCATATATTCTGTCAATCTTTTCATGTACTTCAATCCTTATGTCGTCCTGTACGTTTTGTATTTGCGTGAGTAGATAGTCCTTTGTATTATTCAATTTTGACGTCAGTTCCGCGTATGCCGTCCTAAACTCGTTTCTCAGTTCGGTGTGTGATTCTTCGATTTGGTTTGTTAAAGTCGTTTGTAAAGTCGTTATTTTATCAGTTATATGCGTATTTGCCTTTTTTTGTTCAATCTGTGACGTTTCAAATTTGTTCGTTAGTTCCGTCTTCAATTCCGTGTTTGAAGTTTCAAATTTGTTCGTGAAATTTGTATTTGACTGTTCAACTTTTTCGTGCAAACTCATTATGAGTCGTATTAGGTCCTGGGTTCCCGCGGTTTCTGCAACTCTTACCTCCAGTGCCGTCGCCTGGTCCGTGTCCATGTCTGTTGCCTCCGGGTCAGTCTGCCTTGTCTTCGTCTCCTGGATGTCTCCTCCTGCGTCCAATTCTATGTCCTGTGTCCTAAGTTCATCGTTTTGTGTCGTGCTTTCTTCTCCAATTCCGTATATCAGTCCCGATCTCGTAATCCGTTTCATTGCTGGGTCCGTCATCTCTGCAGCCTGTCTTTGTACTTGTATGCCTGAAAAATAAAGAAAAAAAAACTGCGGGCCCCACCTAATCTCAAACTCCCGTATCCTGCTACTGTTTCTGTCTACTTTCAACTCAATCTAGCCTTTTTTTCCAGCCCCACGTTGGGTTTGCCACGTATATTCTACCCCCCCGCTTCTTTTACTTTACTTTTTATAAACTTAAAAACTGTGCACACCTAATGCACGCCCCTTTCTTGCACCGTTTGGTTGGTTCTTTGATTCAATATTTATTTCAATGCCTCGACTCTATAAAACTCTTAATCTCAGGGTATTCAAACTACTTATAGTGGGTCCCGTTATAAGTAGAGGTGCTAATTCCAAACAACGTGCAACCTTTTGTTTTACTACCAAAATTTCTACTCTACTTTTGTATATGCCAAATTTTCTAATTAGATCAACGTTGCTATGTGCCAAATTAATTTACAACCAAATTTTGTATGACTAAATTTTGACGTATTAAAGAATATGATTTTAAACACTCACCTGGTCTATACTCCGTCGATGCCTCGCTGAATCCTGGCACAAAATCCTGATCACCGTATACGTCTTCACAATGATATTTTTTTTTGAATATCCGTGCCGCTTCCAGGTGTCCTTCAAAGTTTAGCTGCTCCCCAATATCTGAAATGATTAACCCAAATTTAGAATTTTGACAAACTAGTGCTACAACTTTCCTTGTGCTAATCTCCGTTTCTAATTCCAATCTACTCGTTCCTGTTTCCTTTCTTATGTATCCACTCCCGATATCCTGCTACCTTTTAAACTGCTTTCCAATATCCAACTCCTTTTCTATTTATCCACTCCCGATGTCCTGCTACCTTTTAAACTGCTTTCCAATATCCAACTCCTTTTCTATTTGTCCACTCCCGATGTCCTGCTACCTTTTTAACTGCTTTCCAATATCCAACTACTTTTCCATATATAACCCCTCTCGATGTCCTGCTACCTTTTACTTTTTAAACCACTCTCCAAATCCAATAATGTATCGTCGCACAATCACTACTATTCCCTTTATACTTCCGCTGCTTATATCTTTACCACTTTTCAATTAATCTCCCTTTTAAACAACTACTTTTATTTTCTTTTTAAATATTTGTATACAAATTAGCACAGTGATGAAAACACGTCGTATTACAAAATTGGTTCGAAAAATAATCTGCTTTGTTTACTCTCTAAGGCGACCATGTTAATTCTCTACTAGCCTACTACATCTTAAAATTCATCACAAAATATATAAGTTCGTGTCGCACATACCCTAGTCCATGTCTTGTATACAACTTCATAATCACATTAATTTCTACTATATGTCCTAAATCTTTACATTCCACCAATCACATTTGTCGTTTTATAACTAATAATTTTGAGTTTACAAATATTGTCCAAAAGTTGATTCTATAGAAAATGAGACCAAAATAATTTACCCTTGACCCTGGATGCATGTTGATAATGAACATTCATAGGCGCATACGGCTTTTGGACGGCAAATGTACTTTCAAAGGCCTTTTTAAAATTCAACTCGGTATAAACCCTTGAGCATTTCACATCTTACTACGCCACTTAGTCATTTTAAAATTGCCTTTTGGCACTGAATTTCAAATACTATATTTGAATGGTATTTTAGTGTACATAAAATACGGCAAACATACATTTTTATGTATATGTGATCGATTATGTGGATTATTTTTGTTTGGCATATACTATCTTGTACTAAACCACCCTTATAACTCTTTGTAGCTCCCTTTAGACATTATAATATATATATATATATATATATATATATATATATATATATATTTCAATTGTAATAAAAAGAATATTGTACAATAAAGCAGTCTCCAATAAACATAACAATAATATTAGAAACGTTTCGTATAAAACATTGCCATATATTGAAAACCTAACACTTAAATTGATACAAGCATTTAAAAAAGAAAACATACAAATCGCGAAACAAAACTTAATATCTATAAAAGATCTGTTCTCCAAAGTAAAAGATAAAACGTCCAGTTTAAATCAGCGCAATAGTATATATAAAATAAACTGTTTGAATTGTGATGTATGCTATATAAGTCAAACCTCTCAGAATTTAAAACAACGGATAACGCAACATAAGAGCGATATCAAAAGAAAACCACAAGCATGTGCCCTATCTACACATGCTTTAACAAACGATCATGTTATGGATTTCAAAGATGCCAAAATATTGGAAACTGAAAAGGTAACAACTAAACGAATTTTTAAAGAAATGTGCCATATATACAACTGTCCCAATAGTATGAACAAAAAAACAGATATTTGCAATCTAAGTTCCATATACACGTATTTGTTAAACTTCAACTAATACAAATAATAATAATAATAATAAAAAAAAAAAAAAAATTAATTAAAAAAAAACACTTCTATAACCTTAGGTCTTAATGAGTGCACATACACAGTACATTGCACATACATACGCACACCCATACCTCTATACGCACACTCGCACCCTCAGACACAACTACACATACACATTCGGTTACACACACATGCATAGTAAATACTTCGATATTAATACTTACACCTGCAGACCTGTTATCATCATTAGAATATACCGTCCATAATCACATACAATGAAAAATAGTTTTAATATAAATGTAGTTCAACCTTATTTTAGCATACATGTTCTGTAGAGACTTTTAATTTTATATTAATTTTATATATGTATTTGCCAGTCAGTGTTCGGTTCAGAAATTTTAAAATGTTTTATTATACACATGCCAATTAATTTTAATCTCAAATATTGTAAGTATACATTTGTTTTAAGATATGTGTTTGTACAACGTGTATTTTCTAGAAATCTGTGATCAAGAGTAAAAATAAACTCGAAAATTCAGATGGTATAAAAAGAGTATACTTTTATTAGAGACCTATAACCCACAAATATCTGCATAATTATTAAACTTGTAGGTCGTAAAGTCTAGATATATATAGTGTGTCTACTTAAGTTGGCGGCATATGGAAAACTTTTTTATTTTTAATTTTAGGAAAAAAATTACTCTTTATAAATAGTTCTGCTTGTTCTGAAACCTAAAATAAAACCTTCAAATAGCTAAATTTATTAGTCATATACGAGGTTTATCAATAAATATGAATTTGGCTCAAGAGTAAAATACCTTTATTTTTGATAATTTCGAAAATTGTTGTTATAAAATGTTGTTCAGAATGAAAAATCACGTTCAAATATGCAAAATATACATCGATTATAAAAAAAATTTTTTTAACTTTTCTAAAATAAAAATTTATTTAAGCTTACGTGTCATTTCATTTAATCTAAGATGCACTGACAAGAACTGTCCATGAAATGTAATTTCTCAGCATTTCGAAAGACTTTCTTTAATAATAACAGTAGTTTAATAATAATGTAATAGTTTTTGTTACACATACGGATCTTATTATTCCGTCCCTCAATTAATTACCTTTTTTTATTCGACAATCTTTTAATGCAGACCGTTATTTACTCTTTCTACAAAAAGAACTAGATGATTTTCTTGATGATCTACCCCTACTTGAACGTCAACAGATATGGTTCCAGCAGAATGGTGCCCCATGCCATAGCAGGTTAGATGTAAGACAATATCTTGAAAATTGTTTTAATGGAAGAGTTGTGCATCAGTTTTTGAAAATTCGTTGGCCACCTCACATTCCAGCCTTGATCGACTTTTTTTGTGTGGGCTACTTGAAAGAGGCATACCTCCAAGGGTCATTCACAGATGTTGTCCATTTAGAACGAACCATTAAAGAAACCGTGCAGAGTATAACGCCGACTATGATTAGAAGAGTGTTGACAGAGTTTCGAGATAGAACGATTACCTGTATTTATAGAGAAGGCGGATATGTTGAAGCGGTAGTTAATTGAGGGACGGAATGATAAGATCTGTATGTGTTACAAAAACTATTACATTATTATTAAACTATTGTTATTATTAAAGAAAGTCTTTCGAAATGCTGAGAAATTACATTTCATGGACAGTTCTTGTCAGTGCATCTTAGATTAAATGAAATGACACGTAAGCTTAAACAAATTTTTATTTTAGAAAAGTTAAAAAAAATATTTTATAATCGATGTATATTTTGCATATTTGAACGTGATTTTTCATTCTGAACAACATTTTATAATAACAATTTTCGAAATTATCAAAAATAAAGGTACCTTACTCTTGCGCCAAATTCATATTTATTGATAAACCTCGTATATGACTAATAAATTTTGAAATGTTAAGGTTTTATTTTAGGTTTCAAAACAAGCAAAACTTTTTGTAAAGAGTAACTTTTTTTCCTAAAATCAAAAATAAAAAAGTTTTCCATATGCCGCCAACTTAAGTAGGCACACTGTATATATATATATATATATATATATATATATATATATATAATTGTGCGCCATAAGATTGCTGTGGTTTCGTGGATTTTAAGCTTTAACATCAAGCAGTGTCATCAAATAGTTTTCAAAATGCACAACTTTAAAAAAAAATTCTTACCCTGTTACTTTCTGCTTTAAAAATCTTCAGCAGCTTCCTGGCTACTTCAGCTGGGTCTTTTCTCGGATCCTTAAATTTACAACCATTCTTCCTTCACACTCGCACACTATTCAATAAAATCACCAAATAATACAACAATCATACAATCTTTTATTTACCGCTATTTGTAGACAAATTATTCACATGTATAAAAACAGTTTGGTACACTAATTACAAACTAAAAATGTGATATGTTTTTAAAGTCCTTGATTTTCTACTTATTTGCAAACAAATTTAATGAAATATAAGTAGAAGGGCCCCACATATTACCCTACATTGACTGTACGCTGGAGTATGGTAAGCTCATAATAACTCAGTTTGTTTAGTATATGCTTTTTACCTTGCATAAATTAATATAAAACTTATAGACACGTTTACCCTTTACAATCAAATTTATATTCAGAATAAAATTTAGTAAGTTTTAAATACACCCTTTTTCAATATTTAAATAACCCCAATAAATTGTCCAGTACATGTATCTTTTCCAATAAGTTTATATAACCATAAATAAACTCCAAAATTCACTCACACAGCACCAAAATTTTATAAAAGTTTATCAGACAACAGAAATTTGAAATAAATTACCTGGAGAATGCTTCAGGTTTCCATTCCTTCGACGACGATCACGAGAACCCCTTGGCTTCGTGACCATGCGCTGTGATACTCAGCTATTCACAAACAATAACCTCAATTGCGAGCGAAGCGCTTTGTTTCAAAGTACCATTTCATAACAGCATACAATTCTGGTTTATTGTAAAGCTTACCCCACATATATTATACTTCCATTTATTGATTTTGTAGCTTAGTGTAGTAGTAGCCAAACCTCTATTAATTTAATATACACTACACGTATTTCGCGTTAATGAATAGAAGGCCACTACTAATAATTTGCACATGCTAGCACCATATTTACTGTTTTATTAACATATCTAATACTCACATAACAAAAACTCTACTATAATGTTGGTCTACTGTAATAAAGTAGGATAAAAGTGACGAGAAGACAAAGGAGACCCTTAATAATTTCCGTTCAGTATTTATATTAGTTCAAAATGCTACCCCCGAACACACTTCACGTGGAAAACTTATTTTCAAAAATAAATTCGACAAATTTTGATACAATCGTGTTGAAAATTCCTGAAATTTATTCCGTCTATGTGCCGTACGTATTTGAAATCGCTCCCACCTGTAGCGTTTGTCTACGTTTGAAAAACTGTCGGTTCTTAACTAATGATAATATACTGTCGTCATAGAACTCCGCCTGTTCTATCTTTATCTCTGTCTGATGCATGTCTGCTGTCGCGTTCAAAACCCCACTTGAGTTATAGAAAATCAATATTGCTGACAGCTCATCTCCACTCCACGTCTGGATTTTTAAAATCCATACTGTGATATGGATTTTGAAAAGCCAGACGTTTTAGAAATGGAGAGCAACAAATCAAAAAGAATTTTTTTGGAAATGTATTATATTTATAAAACTAAAAATACAATAAACAAGAAAACAGATATTAGTAACTTAAGTTCCATATACACATATTTATTAAATTTTGAACAAAATTAATGACAAAAATTAAACCAAACATGCACACGCACACACACACACGCATACACTATACACTCACATCATATAATATAAATGAACACTCACACATACCTATGCACCCGATACTCTGTCATCAAACAAATCAGTTATCTCATATCCTATGAAACAAAAATTTTTTACTTCAAAATTTATACATCAAATTGATGTATATACAAGTTTAATGTTTACAATTTATATTTAAAAAACTTTTAATTTTGTTAGTTTCACAAGTTTTTCCAAGATGTTTATTATGTTTGTTATGCTAGTTTTCAATTAACCTCAAGTTTGTAAGTTTAATCTATGTACCACATTTATAATCCAGCGCATACATAATTTTAGATAGCCTGTGATCAAGAATTTAAAATAAATTCGAAAATTTAGACCATAAAAAGAGTTTTCAACTTAATCCAGAGACCTCAAACCCACAAATCAATTTTGAAATATATATATATATATATATATATATATATATATATATATATATAAGACAAGTTATTTGCAGTCCACAAGAAATTGTGTAGTACAATATATAAAATAAGATGTATCTGTAAACAAACTCTTATGAAAATAATAATAGCATATTGACGAATACAAATCGGGCTAATGGTTGTAACAAAGCAATAGCTTTATTACTTCACAGGGGGGGGGCATCCACTAACCGGTCGGTTTCAGCTTTCTTAAGCATCTTCAGAGCGAATTAGTTTCCAACCCTATGAAGTAATCGACGCTATTATACTGATATAATTTCGAAGCAATCTCTATACTATGGCAAGAGTAAATAATACCGCCATCAGGTAGGAAAACACCAATACTACTAAGCGTGGAAGTACAAAAATTAAATCGAAACTACATCGTCTTTCGATAAATGGCTATACAAGTATGTCTGGCCTTTGAGATTTGCGGAATGTCACAGCAAAATTTATTTGCAAACGTAACAAACCTTCTCGTGGCGACACCCGGTTCTTGCTCCAAAGGCAATTCATAGTAATAAAAGACGGGTTATTTGCAGTCCGCAATAAAAAATTGTGTAGAACAATATATAAAATAAGATGTATCTGTAAACAAACTTTTATGAAAATAATAAGAGTTTATTGACGAATACAAATCGGGCTATTAGTTGTATAGCCATTAAGAAAACAATAGCTTTATTACTTCACAGGGAAGGTTTGGTTCTCTAAAACTAAGAAGACTTTACCAGAAGAGACAAAGAGACTTTAGAGAGCTTGGGATCAACCACTACTAGATATTTGTTGCGACTATTTACTTAAGACAGCTAAAACTCCTATTGACAAGACCCGTTTTTATGCAACAAGCACAAAAGAATCTGGCGCCTGGTTAAATGCTATTCCGACTGCATCTCTGGGTACTCTTTTAAACAACAAGTTATTTAAAATATTGTCGGAGGCTTTTACGGCCGGAGTCATTATAAATATTTATGGTTCCGGGTTGAGACCGTGTCATTTTATAAACCAATGTCGATGTTTCGCCCACTTTTGTAATGGGCTTCATCAGGACAAAAAGAAAATGAAATATAAATATAAAATAATAATAATAAAAATATTTACACAACTGTAAAAAGTATGAAGAGATACCTCTGAACTAGCAGACTTACCAGCTCATTAAAGCCAAAAGGTGTCTTGTAGCAAAGTAACTGGCGAAAGTAGCGAAAGTGGTGGTTTATATAAGGCAAGAACTTGATGTTTGAGTGATCATGAATAAAGATGGGTGTGCAACGGATCAGTGAACGTTACGGTTCTGCTTTTGTGAACATAGGCTTGTTTTTCAAATAGGGAAAAGGTAGCAGCCATCGTCTTTGTTTATATTGTTAGAATTTTTATTGATTTCTGCGGATTCCCTGATTTTTCTTTTGTAGAAGAATTGAATTCTGGCTACTAATTTTGTCTTGTCGAAGTTAACGGTATGCCTTGTTTTATGTTGGTATTCAGCCACTGCTGAGCGATTGTACTGACTTGTTCATAGGCTTCGCTTATGCTCGTTTAGTCTAGTCTGCACTGACCGTCCTGTTTCTCCTATGTACACTAAACCACAGCTGCAAGATATACTATATACCCCTGGGGCTTTAAAACTGTTTTCTGGATCTTTTGGAGTTGGTAATATTTGTGAAATTTTATTTACGGGCTTATAGGTTGTTTTGATGTTGTGTTTACCTAGAATTTTCCCAATTCGGGCTGTTACTCTGTGTATATATGGAAGGATTGCTAAAGATCGTGTGTCTGAATTACAGCGTGGTTTGGGGGGGTTCGTGTTGGATGCAGATACCGGTTTATTACTCTGCCGATATCTGATTTGCGATAGCCGCTTTTTATAAGACTGGTTTTCAGATGGGTCATTTCATTAGGTAAATGTTCTGGTTGTGAAATCTTAATTGCACGGTGTACTAGAGAGTTGATTACCGATGATTTTTGTGATGGATAATGATGTGACGACGCATGTGGGAATCTGTCTGTGTGTGGTCTATTTTTGTCCTAATGAAGCCCCTTACAAAAGTGGGCGAAACGTCAACCTTAGTTTATAAAATGGCACGGTCTCAACCCGAAACCATAAATATTTATAATTCATTTAGGATTTCAATTGGTTTTCGCCTTGGAACAAGTATATGTGTTGAGCACAAATGTAAATGCGGATCTCTCATTTCTAAAATTAGCATTTGTGGTTTGATCTGCAACCTTTCCGCAGGCCCTCAATCATGTCATCATTCAGTTAACAATTTATAAAAACGTGCACTAGGCCTTGCAAAAATACCAGCAATTTTGGAACCTCTAGGCATTGATCGACACGATGGCAAAAGACCGGATGGAATGTCTCTTATTCTATAGGAATGCGGTAATGCCATAGTATGGGATTTTACTTGTGCAGACACGCTTGCTTCTTCCCAAATAGCAGACACTTTAAAAACTGCCGAAGCTGCTGCCTTCACAAGTGAACGCTTAAAAAAGTAAAAATATATAAATCTTCAAAATAACTATATTTCTTGTCCAGTAGCCATTGAAACATTCGGAAATTTTGGTCCAAGCGCATCAAATTTTATACATTTTGTGGGAATTGGCACCAGAGCTACCTCATTTCTAATACAACGTATTAGTGTAGCAATTCAACGAGGAAATGCTGTCTGCTTTTTCGGCACACTTCCAAATGATTGTAAACTGGACTAATTACATTACTATTCGAGGTTATCAACCACACGTTCCAAAAATACAAAACAATTTATTATGAGACAATCAAACGAATCAACAAAGAATTTAATAACATCACATATATCACGAAACAAGCAAAAATAAATATAGAAAATAAATCAAACATTAATAATACAGTCTATTCAACCGAACCTCACATTGAAAATAAAAATATTACTGAATGAAAACACATTAATCAAGCAATAGATTTACTTCAAATAAAAAAAGCTTTACAAATAACTGACATTAATCATGATTGCAAGGAATGCCAAAATCCAAAATCAAATGATTCACAAATGATTGATAATCATGATTTTGGTATTTCTTTATGGTTATGCCTAAAGTGCGGACACCAAGCCTGCGGAAATTCTAAAAATAAACATACATTACGTCATTTTACAATCGCCCTAAGTAATTGTCCCTTATTATATATTAATACATCCACTTGGTTTGTGTGGTGCTACGATTGTAATGTTGAAGTAAATGTTGCAAACAAAGAAAAACCTACTGGAAGTTGTAGAATTTTTAAAAAAATTTAACAACTCGTGCAAAACCAAGAATGGCACAAATGAAGTAAAAGAAGTTAAGAAAATTAAGATGATTTACATTGACAACACACCCAAAACTATAAAAAAGACTATTTTTTGTGGGACACTTGGCTTGATAAATTTGGGTAATACTTGTTCTTCAATTCCCTTATGCAAGTACTTGGACAAACACCGTATCTATTATAAATGCTACATAAAACCTCTGAAACTGAAAAATATTTTCAACTACCTGATGACATAACAAATCAACAAAGTAAAGAATTATTTTTAATAGATAAACTAGAGACAACCCTAGAAGAATGGCGTCCTTTAACACGTTATCTAACATAAAATTGCAGAAATTACAAAATGGTAGACCAGAATCATATAATTCGAATGAACTGTTTTCAAGTTTTACAAATAAAGGCCAGAGTTTGCATAAGGCGAACCACATGACCCACATAAATTTCTACATTTGTTAACAGCAGTACAAAAAGAGGATCTAGAAAGGTATCAAGCAGTAATTCTTAAAAAACTAAAACTCAGTCAAAAAACAGACACATCATTTATTGAATATAATAAGAATAAAATTATAAACTACTATGAGCAAAAAACATCCGAGTTACTATTATCAATTGATAAAATTTTCAAAGGTATCTTAATTATTATTTTTCAATGCCAAGAGTGTAACCACATTTCAAATCTAGAAGAATTCTTTTTTGATTTGAGTATACCAATGGTTAAAAAACAAAGAAAACAAAAAAGTTGTAAACAAATAAATAGAACCTCTACAATTAACAGTAGAGTATTTAGTGACGAACCAGGCCCTCATTTGCTCCAGAATCCCTCATTTGCTCCCTCATCTGGACCAAAAAGTTTTCTTCGACTAACCATTTTTCATCTTTCGAGATAAATATCTTAAATTTTTATCTTTCGAGATAAATATCTTTAAATTT